>JAQIXR010001523.1:0-11981 GCA_034700825.1 Quadroppia sp. Gr-Ori-00064
TGCGATCTCTAAATTTTTCACAAAAACATCTTTTTCTCTTAGATAGTGCGCGCACTATCTACCCTAAAAGAGGGTATATAGGTTTTTAGAGAAAAATACTAACATTTGTTATTAATTTTGTGGACATTTTGTCATTAATTGTTATGATTTCATTGACTTTGAAAAATATTAGACTTTTTTACGAATAAAATATAACATAAATTGAAAGTGATTTTGATTTGAAAGCTTTTCACACTTTTATGAATCAATAAAAATTTATTTCAAAAACACTGAATGTCTTAATCAAAATATTTACGATTATTTCGTTATCCAAAAGACATTTGATATTTGATTTGAAATTATTTTCAGTTAAAATTCACTTTCATTTTCAATAATATTTAATTGAAAATAAATATAAATTTTTAATCCGGTTCACTCTTTGAGATGAAAGTGAATTAAATTAAATTTAAACAATACTGAACTCAAACAAAAAACTCGTTTGCATTTCATTAATAAAAACTTATATAAAACTAAAATTAATTACACATAAAATAGATTAATTAAATTTCATTTTTTTGTTTACAGTTCACTAAATCACTAATTGGTAGAGAATTAGAATCCAATTCTTGTATATCAGCCGTAAAATTACTTATATATATATTGCCTGAAAGTCTTTTGCAAAAAAACGGCATATATTAAACAAAAGTCGATTTCATTTAATATAAAATTATACCAAAAATAGCATATCGTTCACCAAATGATAATTCGTGGGAATCGACCCAAAAGTCTATAATTATTCACTCTATTAAAGTCATTGCGAATTAATATTTCAAAAATAATAGTATTTTTTCACTAATTAACACAAGAATAATATATTGCATAAAAATAGTGTATAATTTGTTTCTATTGATTTCCAACAGATTTATAGATATTTTTAAACTTAAATATTGAGAAACTATTTGAAAACAATTGATTTCATTAAAACACAAGTGCTTTGAATGAGAAATGAATTATAAATAAAATGAAAACTCATTGAAATATAGCTCACATTCGCCTGATTGAAGTCATAGTCGATTTTGAATTGAAGTCTTCCTAATTTGACTTCTTCTTTATTAGATTCTTTGTCATTTTCGTTCTCCTCCATGTTCCCGGTCAACTCTTCCATATCGGGCTGGACCTACCGGTGCGCATAACGTATTAATTATTCATAAATTCATTATTCATATTAAACGCAAAATATTTTCAGTTATGAAATAAGTGATCAAAATATCGATCAAAATAAATGTGAATTTTATTAATGCTTTTCATTTATAATTTGAAATTAGATTTCATTTGTATTTCATTGTATTTGTGATTGAAATATATATTTGAAAAACAGAATTAAATTATAATATAATATAATTCATGAATTGTTGATAAATGGGAATGAATTTGAAATATTATCAACAAATCATTGATTAATATCTGCTTTATTTATAGCTACTAAATATCGCTATTTTTTGTTGCAAAACATTTTTGACACATTTATTCTCAATGCTATTCAGTGTTCAATATTTTTCATTCAATGTTATCCAGCAATTAATCTCTTGTTTTGAGTGCACATCAAATTCTGTCTAATATTTGTGTTAGTCATCGCTAATACACTGATATCAAGGCTTAGCATTCAGTCTATTGTTTATGATTTTGATTAAAATAGTCTATAATTTATTGGCATCTGTTGTGTAAACCATTAATTGATTTCACATTTATTTAGCTTTTCATAGATTTCTGTTTAACAAAATATAACACAAATTCTGATTTAATATAAAAAATATTATAATTGTTCTGAACTTCTAAAAAATTATTAAATTTTTGTTAAAAATATATTTGAATTACAGGTATATATCACAAATACTCTGTGAATGTATGAAAAGTGATTTTGAAGTGTTTAAGTGTTTGTTTGACTACTTGTTTGTAGTGATTATATAATAGAGTATTTGTTTGTCTCAAACGAAACACAACTTACAGTAAAACGTGATTTAGAGTCAAATAGAGTTTAGAAACAATTGAACAAAAAACTAATAAATTTCCAAAAGACTAACCTTTTCCTTATATGCCTGGCCTAACAGCTGCACAGACCTGAGGTCAACTTTGCCGCCCATAAACCCCTTTCCATCTTTGCCCCTAAACTTTCGCCACCATTTCTGTAGACAACAGTAGAAGACGACAAAAAAGACTCCGATTATGACCAGAAATATGAAGAAAACGCCCCAAAAAGGGATGTGTGTTTTGTCGGCCACCGATTCCAAGATCTTTTCGCCCGATTTCTCCATTCTGGTCATCATTCCGTCTTGAACTACCGGTGCCACTGTTGAGGTGGTGGTCCGAAACGAGGCAATAGTGCCCGCAATGGTCGACCCGATAGTGTTGGCGACCGTCACTACATTGTTATCACTGTCGGCTATAGAAGGGGCGGGCGGTTCGACCTCACTGTTGGCCGGACTCAATAGCCGTTTAATAAGAAGGCTGTTCGAGAAGTGCGGTTGTGGTAAGAGATACGGAGCCATCGCTGGGGTCAGAGGTCGTCAACAGTCAGACAATCATTCGATGCCTGCAATGAAAGTCATAATTGAATGAAATGTTTGCACAAAAATGATCTCAAATTGAAGTAAATGTTCAGAAAAAAGTTGAAACGAATTGAAATTTGATTAACAAATTATGTGAATATTATGTGAATATTCTTAACATAAGTTTTCATTAGAGATGTCTATAAATGACTGATTTAATGACGTCAAGAGTTGTGAACACATTTACTGTTAAGCCTTAACTCCCTTACCATATGTCCGAGAATAGGCTCTCATTGGAAATGTCACGAAATATACTGAAAGCACCTGAAAAAATAATTAATTAAAGCGCCTGTCGTTCATATGCGATGACAAACAAGAAATTTATTTACCAAAAAAATTAGTGAATATTTTTCGGTAAAAAATATTTACTTTTAGTCGTTGGTTAGTTGTGGTCCTACTCTAGCGTCAGCTACCAGTGCTCTGACTCGCGTGACCGAAGAGCGAGCGCCTGCTGTTCGGTGACCACTGTTTCACAACCAACAGATTCTTCGAGAGTTGGTCTCAAGGCTTAAAACACTTTAAATAAATTATTTTTAAATATAACTCAAAATGTATTTAATGAACAGAATTATTATGATTGCTATCTGTGTTGACAGCACTGGTAGTCGAAAAACTCGATTCGATTGGATCTGTTCCTCACAGTGTCTGTACTGTATGGTAAATGTGGAGTGGAGTTCAATAAAGGGAACGGCAGTTGGTATTGACGCCAATCCCCAGTATTGCGCGATTAGAGCCAACACAATATGAATGAGAGAATTGATATTTGCGTTATTGCAGTGTAGATACCGTTCCAACTAATACTCTGGTCCGTTGCTAAGGTAGATCAATACTGAGCCAGAATGTGCTATACATCACATACAGAGGCAGAGCAGAGCACAGACATTATTCCAGCGCTCACTCATAGAAAATAGGATATCAGTGCCCATAGAGTAAGCTTTTTTTGGTTGGCATTCGTATAGCGTATAAAACACTATACAATATATAGTGATTTAAAGGGTTTGTCTCACTTTAATACAAGCCTTCGATCGCTTCAATCATACATTCCGTTCATATCTTTATAGTATTTATAAATTTTATAACTTATTTGTCTTTTTTTATTATTAGTGATACTGTTGTAAACTGCAGTTCAATGGCTACCGTTCCTATCGGTTCCTGTCGAACAGTTAATAAAGGGTTTTCAGACCAATCAAACCATGAATGGCCTCAACAGTAATGCTTCACAACTTTTATATAATGAAATCAAATCAGTTTTCATCTCTTGTCAGACAAAGCATTGAAACTGAGATTCATTTTAACTCAAATATTAATACAAAACACATTTCGAGTGAAATACCGGAAATTCATTGATTAATATTTGAAATCAAATCATTTTATGAATGTTTTCGATAAGATTTAATCTACAAAAATACCACACATTCGACAATCGGATCAAAAAAACTTTACTTCAATTGATTTATTCTTTGAGAAAGTGTTGAAACATTTCAAAGATTTGTTGCACTGTTTATACCTTATCTCAAGTCATGTTCTGGACATCAGTTGAAAATAAAATTCATTGAATTGAAAGTCTTTTCGACTTTTGTATATAATTTGATCCCTGGGCTCAAACATAACAGACCTACACTTTTTCTGGACATAACTTATAAATGAATTCAATTAGTCTTTGAATCAGAAAACAAATTAAGAATAAATTCAATTATGTTTTATATGAATAAAAGATATCTATTTTCATGAAAATTATTGAAATGAATATTAAAGTTATGAAAAGGTTTTCGAAAAATGAGTAAAACTTATTATTCGTGAAACACATTAAATATTATAATTACAATACTTTCCTTTTATATAAATATTGAATAATTATTTGAATTTCAATTGTATAATCAATTTGTTAGTAATTTTTTATTAAAAACTTTGTAAAATAATAATAATTATATGTAAACACAGATTAAAAATTTTGAGAGAGAGGGAGAGAGAGAGAGAGAGAGAGAGAGAGAGAGAGAGATAGAGTGATTTTAAATATTGAAGTGATATTATAATAAAAATAATTTCTCCTTTAATTGAAAACAAACAAAACATAAGTTTATTGACCGCTATTTTAATGAAAATAATTTTATATTTCGATTGAATTCAAAGATTGTTTTTTTTGTATAAATATTTTTATTATAAATATTTGATTGACTGCCAGAAGGTTTGGATTATTAATGTTTAGCATAATTGAAATCATTTGTCGATTTCTTCCTGAAATATACTTAGAATTTTATCATTAAAAATATGTTATGAAATCTAAGACTGATTTCATTTTTCACCACTTTATCAAAAAAATCAAAACTATTAATGGATTTCAAAACTAATTAATATTTGCTTTTAATGATTAAAATAATATTTATATAACGTATTTATTTACCTTCTTATAGTCTATATTGAATCTTGGTTAATTATAAAGAGATAACTAACAAATATAATAGAAATGAACGAATGATAACAAGTTTTGAAAAAAGTTTTGAAAATTGCGAATAATTTGTTAAAAACTTTGAAATCGTCTCAAAATTCACATAAGACTTCCTTTTCCTCAATCGATAATCGTTTGATTCGTTTCCGTAATTATATTAAAACAAAATCAAATCAAACAAAACAAATAAAATGTTTTTTGAGTTCAATACAAAAGTTGTTTTACAGCCCAAACGAAAGCGAAAGTAATATTAATTATAAATATATATTAAATAACATTTTCTTTCATTCATTCAATATTATGTTCAATGATTTTCATGACTTTCTTTCATTCAATCAAATTTTACGTTAACTTAAAGTTCATTTAAATTATTGTATTTTTTCGATATTTATTAAACTTTTCATTCATTACATTATGTTTAAAGTAATCAATAATTTGTTTTCAAAATAATATTTTAATAATATTTTTTATTTCTTAGTTTTCATTAATATATCTCTCGGTCCTTTTGATGGCCCATCGAGTGACCAGTGCTCCCGCTCAGGAATCAAAGCCTAACCCGGAGCAAATGTTGGACCATTTCATCCAAGGCCTAATCAAAGACGGAGCAAATAAACAAAATTCAAGAAATATTAATTTAAATGAAAAGCAAACCCAATATAACTCATACAATAACCAAGAGGTGAGACCTGTGCCACAAACGCAGCCATCACTGCCTGCATTCTCAGCCGAACCAATAACTATTGACCCACCCGTGGCCTGGCCATTTCCACCTGCCCCCCAAAGCACCAGTGGCTCTGAATTTCCACTTTTAGAGCGATTTCTTCGAAACAATCAAATGTCAAACACTTATTCAAACCCTCCGATGACTTGGGATCCAAAGCCTCAAGAGTGGACTCCTGTCGTCACCACACCTCAACCAATGCCTCCGACCAGTGCTTTTCGTCCCGTTCTTCCACCACTATCTTCACCACAACAAAGTTTTATGAGTAATGCCAGACCTGATGGACAGCACCGGTATTTCAGTTTAGATACCATTCGTTCGGATAAACAGAATTTCAATTCCGACAAATTGAACGTGAGCTTCGTTTTGCCCCCTCAAGTCCGCCCCCTTAGCCTCAACTTCGCCACTGACGAGATTCTGGTTGACTTTGGCGACAAAAACAGTGATTCCGGTGCTATAAGTCCTAATTAAATTGAATTAACACTATTTTCTGCTTTCATTCACTTCACAGCTAAAGGTTCGGCACAACAGGTGGTCAACAATGACAACAACCGATCGAACATCGATTTGGACTCAATTCTGGGTTCAGCGAAGAAACAGAATTCCGATACAAAACACAGCGAAGAGAAAGACGACGACTATATCATTGTTAGACACGATGTGAACAAATATGCATACGATAACCCGGGCGCCCAACCATCTAAAGTAGAGCGGGTGCCGTATAATGGCAAACAAGTCTTCACTCTCGGAAGGGTTTAATCATTGAATATTGATGTATAAAATGTTTTCAAATGTTTTGTTCAAATAATTCAAAATAAATATCGATTTTTTCGTTGAATTAAATATTTTTGTTTTGTTTGAAAGTCAAAAATATTTACTAAAAGCCAAACAAAATCATATATTTTTCTGAATCTTATTTTCAATTTTATTTTATTTATTTGACTTTAATCTAAAATTTTTATCGATTTTATGAAACATTTATAAAATATTGTATTTTTCAAATATGTTAAAAACAATTTTTGAATACAAAATAATAAAACAATTAAATTCATTGCCAATTATTTGGGATTAAAATATGTCTAACAATTAGTGATATAATAGTATTAAACAAATGGTTTGAAAAAATCTATCGAAGAACTCATAATCCAAATAAACCCCAATTTTAAATCATTTAAGACTTAACTTTGAGAACAAATAACAGAAAATCTTTTTTCGTTTTATTTTTTCATTTGTTAGATGTGAATGACTTCAGAGATTTTTGATACAAATTCTCCAATGAATCCATGATATGCTTTACAAATGAGTTCATCAAACCATACATTAAATGAAATTAGTATTGAATTTGTAGTAAATCTTAATTTTCTTCACTTTATATCATATTACTGTAAATTCAAACACAAAATGAATTATAATTATTTTATTCGACAATAAGACTAAATGTTTAGTTATTTCCTCAAATCCATACTAAAAGTAAAGACACAAAATTGATAACATTTTTTGTGTCCAAATCATTCATATCTAATAATTATGACAAATATCTCATAAATTTTTGATAATTTCTTCCACTGTTTGTCCAATTCTTTTCACATTTTTTCGATAAATATATAATTATAAAGATTTTCAGTAATAAAAAGAATTAAGACTTTTATTGATAATAAAATCACTTTCTTTTGATTGAAAAATAAAAATGTTTTCAAATGATAATAAACATTATTTTTCAAGTATTTTAATTTTTGACAAATTTATTGTTTTTTTTTCTTTTGGTATAAATATATTACGATTTCAATGAGTCTATAGATTTTGTACTAAACCACGAATAGATTATTTTATCTTAAGTTTTATGTCATAAGAGTTCCATAGTTTAAGTGTTCATTTTAAAGGTTAAGGTTTAGAAATATGACATAACATAAGGGCTTATCTCTAATGTTATTGATGTTGTTTTACAGTATTTTTATTGTTTTATTAGACTTAAAATTTCTCTTTTTTATGTAATTTTGATATAGATTTCAATAGAAATAAATATCCATTTTTAATACAAAAAAAAAATCAAATTTTGTTATAAATCTCTTAAAATATAAATGAAATCAATATTTGACTCAAAATTTCCTAATAATAATAATATACTAAAAGCCGAAAAATAAATTTCAAATTCAATTCACTTAAAGTCACGTAATATTTATTTCAGTCAAATATAAAGTGATTTTTTGCTTTCAATTTCAAGTTTACATTAGTTTCAGCAAAAAATAGTGGGCTTTGAGAATAAGGGGGAGATATATGATATATTATATTCTATTGATATGCTATTCATGAATATTCTCGATATTCACTTCAAAGTTTCCGATCATTTAATTTCAAACAATTATACAAATCTTAGAAAATTAATTAATAGATAATTAGATTAATAGTTGAGTTGATGTTTGATATGAAATAAATATTTTATTAATTCTTTTTAAAACTAATATTACTTTTGTTTAATATCACAGAAAGTACTTAAATTTGTTGTAATCGCTGTAATAATTGGCAAAAAATTATTTATTATTATTATTATTATTACACAATTATAAAGAGTTTTCAATTTTTTTGTTCATATCTTTCAAGTGTTGGATATCTTTCACTCTTAAGAGACGAGAGAATTATGTCTCAAATCTCGAGATTTAAATCAATTTTTTCTCATTAGAAGACTTTTTGTCAATTTATGTGAATCTCAATAAGAAATTGTTTGCATTCAATGTTTGACGTCTGAAAATGACGGGCTCCTACACACGGATCCGTTCAGTGTTAGTGTCAGTGCTTTTATTGACAATTTTATTGACCAAAGAGTCGGACGGCGTATCTGTTCACCAAATAAGCTATTCCTCAACTCAAGAGACTTGCGATCAAATAGATTTTGAAGGTATTTATAGTTGAAAAATGGGTTTGTCTTCTAATGTATGGCATTCTTGTGCCCTATAGTCACCGTCTGCCCCATCACTGACACCCATAGGTATGAAATGTGTAAAAGCCATTTCCCGGACTTTGATGCAAACAATTACATTTCTTCGCGAAGAGAGGTATAGGTTTAGGACAAATGTGACCAAAAAATGTCTAATATATCTGTATTTCCACTACCAGTGTTTGAGTCCTAATTGCAATTGGATGTCATATATGAATCCCTGTACCATTCAATGCCCGTTTGTCGACCCCCCCAGCAAGATGTGGGTGCGACCATTCTATCAAACCTGGGTCAATCCGGACGCGTATTATAAAAGCGGAACTCAAGTGATTTGTCCGAAGAAGGAGGAATGCGATGGCATTAAGATTCAGTACTACTATAAGATGGAGATCAAAATCAATGACTCGAACGTCGATTGCGGACCAAATCATGTAATGGTTTTGCTGTCAATTATATGACAATTGAATCTCATTTTTGTCTCAATTCTATACAGTATTGCAATCCTAACGGTTGTTGTGTTCGCAAATCAGAGCCTCTAACAGATACCACGACTATGACAATAACCGACAGTCCTTCTACTACTTCCAGTCCTTCCACTACTTCCAGTCCTACCACTACTTCCAGCCCTTCCACTACATTCAGTCCTTCCACTACTTCCAGTCCTTCTACTACTTCCAGTCCTACCACTACTTCCAGCCCTTCCACTACATTCAGTCCTTCCACTACTTCCAGTCCTTCGACTACTGAGAGCACTGAAACAACTTTCACAACACCTATTATAACAACCCCTGAGAGTACAACTGCTTCTGAGACAGAGACGATTCCTTCGACCCCAAGCATGACAACCACCACCAGTGCACCGGAACAGACACCGACACCATATCCAATGATCATCACAAGCGTTCCGACAGTGAGTCCCATAGAATTATCAACCACTCCTTCCCCACCAAACGTGACAATTGGCTCGAGTACGACAACCCCTACTGTTATTGACGACAAGATGTGCCAAAGAGTTGGTTCTTTCAAATATCCGAACGACAAAACCAAAAGATTGTACTTGAAATGTGTGTTAAAGGCACAGGCAATGCACTGTCCCATCGGACAGACATTCGATGCAAATATTGGTCAATGTTCTGATGGACAGTCAACTCAAACCACTGTAACCCCAACCACAACCACAACCACAACTCCAACCACAACCCCAACAGAACAGACCACAACTGAAACTATGAGCACTTCTGTGACACCTGTCAAACCCGACGACAATCCCGAAGAAAAGTATATAAACTGCATTACAGAGGGATATTTCGCCGATCCCTACGATTGTTCCAAATTCTTCCGGTGCTATCATATAGGTGCTGAATATGAGGCAATAAATATGAGTATCTTTCGATGTCCGCACAATGAGTGGTTCGATCAAAAATTTGAGACTTGTATTACAGAAGAGCAATATATAGCAAAATATGGTCAATGTGTTCCTACACCTTTGCCCCATTCCATAACGACTGTCCCAACAATTGAGACTACATTTACCCCAACTCCTAAAGGCATTCCCGAAGATATAAACTGCACAACAGAAGGGTTTTTCGCTGATCCTTACGATTGCTCGAAATACTACCGGTGCTATAAGATAGGAGAAACGGGTAATCTAGTCCTATCCATCTTTGGGTGCCCGACCCACGAGTGGTGGGACCAAAGTGAAAAAACCTGTATTGAAGAGCAAAGTTTTATCGACAAATACGGTAAATGCGATCCCAAACCATTACCCGACACCACATCGACTGTCGGTACAAATTTCGAGAGAAAGTGCATAACTCCGGGAATTTTTGCCGATCCTTTCAATTGCTCGAAATTCTTCAGTTGTGACCAAAATCTATCGCAAACTTTCTATATATGTGAAACCGATTGGATGTTCGATAATCATATAAAGGCATGTCTTCCAGAGCACAGATATGAGGAAAAGTATGGCAAATGTATTCCTAAACCAATTCCTGATTTCGAGCATTAATATTAAATATGAATTATTTTTATATATTTTTAATTAATTTTGTTTTTGTTATTATTTAATGAAAATTATAATCATTTTATACACAAAACAATTATATAATAGTAAAGAATAGACGGAATATTTGAACAAACAATTTCTTATTGTAGACAACGATTGGTATTATTTTTGCACAGATTTTATGCTATTTTAGAAATCATTTAAATATTTAATAGTTTTGAATAAATAAATAAATTTTTGGTTTATAGTAAAAAGTCGTTTTTTATTGCTTTTTCAGTCATAAAATGTTCGTTTAGTTCAAGAATTGTTGAATTTTTTTATTAACCATAAATTTATTGACAAATAATTTGATAAACATTTAAAAAGAGGGAAAAAATGTGTTTTGAAAAACATTTAACGAATAATAATATTTATTAAAACAATTAATACATAAAACAATTACTCGAATGTTAGTCCAAATTGATTATCATTTGCATAACTGGACTCAATCTCAGCACAACGTGTAATCTATTGCATACTACGGGTGCTTCACTACATGCCGGTGCCTAATGGACAAGAAAAAAGAAAGTTTAGAAAAATAATTTACAACAAAATATATCTCAAATCTATGTAAAGATTCTTTAATATTAAACACAATGACTGTTATAATCACTTAAGCACTTCCCACACACGAGACAGACATTGAATGTCTTTGAAGACATTTTTCATGCATTATATGTGAAAAAAATGTATCGATTTTTCACATTCATAGCCCATAACGACTGTTAGAACCGGTATCTGATTCGCCAAGTGTTGACATATTCTATATCTTAAAAATAGATTCATTTTTTGACATCAAATGCATTTTAATTGCTTTCGTGACTTGGGATTAAGGACTCAATAGCTGGTGATGATTAGTTAAGATTACCAAGGTTATCGATTCTGATAGTTTAGGCTTTCCTTAAGTCAGTGCTCATTTAAGTGCGGTATGAATTTTGATTAGAGATACGATTCTATGAATATAATTATAATTGAACTTTCATTACAACTAATAATTGAAAGAAAATAATAAATTCATTAAATGTTTTCATATATTTATTTTTGATTTTTTAAAACACAAATTGAATGAAAAAAACTTTTCTATTCAATCAACAAATAACATGAGATGTGCTTAAAGGAGAAAACTCAAGCTCCATTGAACGGAGATTTTTTTTCAAATGTCGAGCGACCAACTTGTGTCATACATCATTGGAAAGGTATGACCAAGGGCAACAATAGTGTCCATTAGGTCAACCCGATCCAAGTTGTACAAG
>JAQIXR010001524.1:0-11972 GCA_034700825.1 Quadroppia sp. Gr-Ori-00064
GAGAGAGAGAGAGAGGGAGAGGGAGAGAGAGAGAGAATTTTAAAAATTTATATCGATTTGAGTGAAGCGAAAATGAATGAAAACTACAAATAATATTAAGTATAAAAAACTCAACGAAAAAATAGGAAACGAAAATCAATTTCCTCTAAATTTTTTCGGACACAAAATAACAAAATATTTCATATATTCTCTTATGAACTAAATTTGTTCACAAAAAAAAGCTAAAAATATATATCAGAAAAATTCCAACATATGGATATGGTAAGCACCGGGCTTTAAAAAAGGGCTTCTCTCCCATACACACAATCTCTCATCTAATGATTGTTTAATCTATTATTACTTATTGTATATATATTTCTCTATCCATTAGTTTTGAGTTTGTTTTCTCTCTTCACTATCGATATCACGACAATAATAATCACAAAATATATATATTATTTTTTTCCGTTTTTTATATTATTATATAATATATTTTTTGCTTTCCTTCACTTGTGTTGTAATGAACGCAACAAATAAATAGACATTCATTTAAAGATTATATTATATATTAAACCATAAAATCGATTATAGATTAAAGTGAATGTAAACTCAATTTTATAATAAAATAAAAAAAATTGTTTATTCTTTTGTGCAATTCTTATACTATTTTCAACAAAATAATAAAAAGAATTCATTTTTAAAGAATATATTTTTCATTGGATTTTATTTGTAAAACTATTTTATCTGAAATTTATTTTAAAATATTTATATTATGAATATATTTATGATTTATTTGATTAATGGTTTGTATGTTTGACGACGAAAAATGAATAATGAATTTGTTGTATAAGTGTTTGAAAAGTAAATATATATTTTGTTTATAAAAGTCTATAATATTTCTTATGTATATTATATACATATTATTGTTTGTCACAAAATAGACGTTTCGTTGAAATCGTTGTCAAATGAAATTACTGTACATTTCATATGAATTTTAAATAGTATTAATGCATAATATAAGCGAAATTCCACCCTTTTATCCCATCGCACCCTCACATGCGGGAAGGCATTAAATCCCAGAATTATTTATGAGATATACTTATTGTGTGAAAACCTCTCTCTTCTGTTGCCGAAGATATACCACATTTGGAAGACAGTTGTGATGAAGAGGTGGCAAAATGAGCGGTTAGTATATAATACCACCGCACATACCAGTGCGTCTAACAGTGTCTGTGTGTGAGTGTCCACCAAAACAGTGGACAGTTATAAATAGATAGCAATCATTTTTATGCCGACGCTCTTAATAGAGGGTCTTCTATATCTATATAAAGTGTTTTCTCTTCTTTTATATTATATTTAATGATATTTTTGTTCGTATTTAATGACCACTCGAATGGATATCTCATTAAACAGTTTAAAATATGAGCCCAAAATCAATGCATTTTGTATTATATATTTTTTTTCCATTTACGAAATCATTATTTTTTGGACAATTTTTTCTCATATATTTGAAACTGTATTTCACTGTCGTTTTCCACTACAAGTGCTGTGTTTGAATAGTGGACCTCTCGTGCCATACGTGAGATCTTTTGCACAAATACTTTGTGTGCGAAAAGTATAAGAGTTTTTCAATACTCAATAGCATATAAAAACGACTCCCTTTGGAGACACGAGGAGAAAGAGCAGGAGAGAGAGAGAGAGAGAGAGAGGGAGAGAGAGAGAGAGAGAGAGAGAGAGAGAGAGAGAGAGAGAGAGAAAGTGGCCATAAAAATGTTAAGCCAAAGAGAGGGCAAAACAATATTTTTTATGTAACCATTACTTTCATAGAGCAACTAAACTGTTGTTGATGTAGAGCACAGTTGTGTTCAGTGTTGTGAGTGTTATGTACAGTACTGTTCAATCCTAGAGACGGCCATACCTTTCGGAATTGGATTATCGAAAATAAAAATATTGAGTTTAGATATTCCTTGGGCTCGAAAGTGGACTTTCTCTTCGTATTTCATATACTTTTGAATGAATTATTTAACACAAATTAATTTAATTCAAATAATAATTGCTTTTATTTATAAATATTTAAAATATTATTTTTTTTATCGCAAATCATATGAATTATAAATGTATTTAAACCTCAAAAAAAACTTTTTTAATTCTATTGTAAATTAATTTTTTCTAACTTATAGTTAATGCATAGCAAAAGGTTTGCCAGAATATTCTGTATGACTTGTTCCCTGTCCTTCATCATCACTGACACAAGAGGACCGACACATGGTTTTCATATTAAATTATTACAGAATCCATTGGTTGTATCGGAAAATGAATTATTTGTTCAAATAATATATAATTAAATATTTAATTATATAATAATAAAAGTAATGTTGTGTTCATTGTCTGTGCGTTCTATAGACTGATCGCTAATAATATATTTAGTCTAATATTTATTACAAAAATTTATTTTTCAATGAAAAAAATATATTACAAATTATATTCGTTTTGAAAGATTAAGAAACCATTTGTTGATAATTTGTCTCAATTCGTGCAAAACTACATATCATTATTACATGAAAACATATATGTATTCAATGGTTAAGCAAAAGGTTTCATAGAATGCAAAATATATGACACAATATGCTATTTATTACATGAATACAGCATTAAATTATATGCTCAGAGACACCCAAACAGTTATGTTCACCGGAATATAATGTCATTAAATATTTATATAAGTCTTAAATATTTAATCAAATTATACCTTAAAATAAGACATATATTTATTAATAAATATTTTATATACAAATAATGCATACAATTCTTAAAAATTCATTTCTCTAATTAAAACCACTTAACAATTATTTAATGAATATTTTATTTCAATATTTTCGTTACTTTTAATAATTAATTTGTTTAAAACCAAATCTCTCTCTCTCTCTCTCTCTCTCTCTCTCTCTCTCTCTCTCTCTCTCTCTCAGATTTAAGAAAACTTTTCATAAATAATACAAATATTAATACGATTTTCGATAAATAAGTTATTTATAAAATATATTAAAGTATTAAAGTATTAAAAAGTGATTTAATATTATAAATGTTTTATATATTATTCAAAGTTAATGATCAAAAATATATTTTTAAAAAAATTTCAAAACAAAATTCATCATTAATTTTAATGATCTCATTATGAATATTATTCATACGTCTAAATACTGGACCCTTTTGTTGATGGGAAAACACTGACAATCAATGAACAGATTCTGTCATTCATTGCATTCAAAGAATGTATTGAACGATACATTTGTATAATTGCTTTCAAAGTGATTATAATATCGATTCGTGTATTTGAAGCCTCTTTTAGACATTGAATTATTACATTGTTATTCAAATAACCTTGCTTATTATTAGTAGTTCTAATTATTTCTTATATTACATACATTTCCTTCAAATATTGCATTCATTTTCAATGGAAAAACACTTATTTATAGCTTAAATACTATTGAATACAAGAATATTCTTGTGTTTCAATTGCTATTATTAGATAAAGAGTAAATGAATTAATAATAAGAATAAAAATACTGTTTTAGAGTTGAAATACTTTTGACTGAAATAAGACTTTTATTTTTGAATTCAAATAATTGTTTAATAAATATTTAAACAAATATTTTTTGCTCAACATTTCTGAAAGAAAAAGTCAATTAAAACAATAAAAAAGACGTAAATTTTGTATAGAGTTTGTATACTAAGGGTCTGTATTTCACTCCACCCTTAACTTTTATAACCAGAGTATAGAAGACATTTATCTCTACTTTTTTGTGAGATTACTTTTTTTCTCAATCCATACACACTTTGATCGTATCCACACTTCGGGCAATCAATGGCTTTATTTATAACATTTATAACAATTTTTAATATGATTTGCTTTGACTTTGTCTTACATAACATAGGAATAGAAGAAGAAGAAGAATATGAAGAATAAAACACAACAAAAAAAAGTAATAATAACTGATATATAAAAAATAACTTTAAGTCAAATGCAGTGAATGAAGAAAAATATATAACTTAAAGATAAATACGGTTTAACACATAAAAGGTGATGAAAGGAGAGAGAAAAAGGGGGAAAAGGGATAAAAAAGGGAATAAAACGAGAAAAGAATAAGTGGCGTAAAGGCGATGATAAATGACCACAAATAGTGATAACAAATATGAATTCAAACCCATTTGTCACCGAAAAATATAATGTAAGGAATAGTTATTTTTTGTGTGATTTTTTCGCTTTTCGTTTATCAGTGACTAAAATGAATCTCAAAACACATGATATAATTAATGGTAAAAAAGCCAAATGAGACAAATCTATTGATAACACAGGAGAAGGAGGTTAGGTATGTGTGTGTGTGCTATCTATGTATTAGTAGGGGATCTAAACAAACGGCTAATCCGTTGTATGTTTTTTTATCCCTCATTGACTAAGTGTTTGTGCTCTCAATGTGTGTTAAAAGGGGTTTAAAACCCAACAACAATAGGATTGAAAATACGTACCGTTTTGTTGATGCAATCCAATAGGCTTTGCACTACTGGCCAGTGGTATATCAATTATAGGTAGTACAAAGTGTATCAGCAGATGTATTAACCAAAATGCCATTGTTATATATTTTAATACCGGTGCTCACAATAATACATAACTACATAAGCCATGAAAAACATCACTAAAAACATTAATAATTATGTTTTTGTTGAAAATATTTTTTATATTTTATTTTTATATAAAGCGATTGAAAAGAAATTGAGTTTTTATTCCAATGAAAAATTCTTGAGTTTTGAGAGTATTTTTGATTTGATTTATATTATTATTTGTGACAAAGAATTTAAAATTACATTAAATTTGTTTTCTTTGATTCACTTACAAATCAAATACAAGAAATCTTTTCCAATGCTTTATATATTTTATTTTTCACTCTGTTTTCAATCAATTCTTCTTTAATATTGAATTTTGATTTGAAAAGAATTCAATTTTATATATATATTTGAAAACTTTTTTCACTGAATATCTTTTTTCTCTACCTTTCCATTTAGAGAGTGTTTTAATCTTTTGAACTCAATTTCAAACACGAATTGCTTCTGAAGATTGAAATTATTTTTCATTTTTATATTTTTCACTCTTTTTTCTCATCTCTAAAATCAACAAAAAATATCTCATTTAATAAACACAAACAAATGGAATGAATAATAAAAAAGAGATGAAAAATATTTTTCACTTTCAATACTATTATTATTATTAGAAATATTTTTCTTTTCAATAATATTCTTGTTATTAAAGGCGAAAGAATTTTCCTCTACTTTTGCTCTCAAATCAAATTGGATTTTCGTTATTATAAATACTTTTTATATAAATTGTTGTCAAAATTAATACAAATAAGAATTCTTAAGAAAAAAGTCACTTAATTTTGAACAAATTTTCTTTCATATATTCTTCAAAAATATATATGAAAATCCATTAAAACATTTGTTCATTTATTTTCACTCGTCTTTTGCTTGAATACAATTCAAAGCAATCAATCATTAAATTAAATTAAAAAACTTTTTATTATATATTATGTATATATTTAGTTAAATATTCATTAAGGACGCGAAAAAAGTTTTCAACATTTCATTCAATTGAATATTCATTTGAAAAATGATTTTATTATTTTCGTATCCATTAATTGTGTTTTCAAATCATTATTTAATTATTAATTGTGTTAAACAATTTTGAGGCACTCTTTCGTCGTTTGAAATTTTTTTCTTTACAACAAAAAACAAAATTACTTTTGAAATTGAATTTATTGTTCAATCAATTGATTGTATTTTTTTCTGTAAATCTGAGGCCAATCACCACTACGTGAAAAGTATATGTCGTTTCTTAATTCACACAATGAATGGTGAAAAACAAGGTGTCATTCAATGGTGATTATCGATTACGAGATGAAAAAGTAGTGCTTCTTATCATTCATTCATATATTTTTGATATTAAAAAACACATAATATATAATAAACACTTTAAAACACTTTAATAGAAAGAGAAAAACTTATATAAAAATCAAAGGATTGATCGCAAAAAAGAGAAACAAAAAAATTGTTCACTAAAAACACTGATAGAGAGAATACATGTGTTTTGACTTTGATCTGAATATAATAGGTCTGAACCCCTCAGACCGTCTGTTCCCGACGACGACGACGACTGTCTGATCGACACAACTCTATGGCCTCTTTAGGCATATAAACCAAATTCACAATAAATGAGAGAAAAATATTCGCTGAAAGGGAAATGTAATGCCAGTGCACTGACTGCTAACCAGAATCTGAGTGCTCAGAGAGCACATACACCACCACCAGTACCAGACCTATGTGTGGACAGACTCACTGCGATCGTAGGGATGACAGAGATTTGCAAACTTTTTCTTCTCATTCATCCCTCTATTAAAGCAAATCTTTTTTTTCTGTGTTTTTGTTTTGTACTGAATTTGTATTTATTTATCTCTTTTCAACAAAATTTTTAACACTTTTTTGTTTAATGTATTTTAGAGTAAATTTGAATTTTTATGCAATTTTTAAATGAAAAAATTCACATAAATGTAGAGAAATATTTATTTTTCACACAATTAAACATTTTATTCATTTATTTGTTTTTATTATACTTAATATAATTGTATTTAATATTTATATTTCTCTTTTATAGAATTTGTAGCAATTTTTTTATACATAAATTTGAATAAAATAATAATAATATAATTAATATTATTCTTGAGTTTGAAATTCCTTTAAATGAATTCAAATCACAAATAAATATATTATAATTTATATATTATTCGTAATCATAAACACAATCGGAAATGATTGACAGCCAGTGATAGGCAAAAGATAAAGTTATTTAATTTGAGCTACACTTGTGAGCACCCGGGCGTTAATGGTGTGCAGCGCTCTAATAGCCATTAGAGCACAGGTCATACATATAGGGGTCGTTGAGATTTTCAACGGCACACAAGTATTTATATCGCAGTTTTGGTTATTATTTCATTGCTTAACAAACACAGGCACTGGACTGGCAGTGTTAGGGGCACCAGTAGATTCTCTATGGTGATAACTGCCAGAACCGTCGACACAAAGAATTGCAAACTAAAATCACTTCTGTTTCAGACTAAACAGCCGGTGCTCTAATAGTTTTTTCCAGCGAACGAATGAATTAAATGAACGATATGTAAGATATGTATACTTTTAAAAAAGCGTCTTTTAATACAGTGTTGAGAGCACTGGTATGTTATGTGTGTTTGGGTTCAGATATCGTCTTAACTTTATGTCAACTGATTCTCGAAGAACGTTATGTCCAAAGAGTTTGTGTTTTGGTTTAGTTCTGGTAAAAATGGAAAGAAAAATGTGTTTCTCTTTGAAGGGGAAATGGCTTTGATTTTCATGAAATCCAATGCCCAAAAAAAGTCGTGTCCAAAGCCATAAATAAAGTGCACGAAATCTACTCTTGGTCTCAATCCGTATAGTGAACGGATACACATATAATTTATTACATGTTTCGCACCCTTTTTTGTGATTTGTTGTGAAGAATAAATAGAATATATTTTGTGAAGAAATAAATATATTTATTATAAATAAAATTCATATTTAATATCGAAGAGAAAATTCTTAATATTTACTCAAAAAAATCAAAATTCAATTTTTCCCTTCAATTGAATTTTGTTAACAAAAAAACTGAAAAATAAAGTTTTGATAAAAAGTTTTTTTTTGATTAAAAAATGTAACTTTTATTGAATTTATGTCAAAAATATTTTCTTTTTATATACAAAAACCATTCAATGATAAGAGGAATAAATGCTCGAAAATATATATTTATTATTTATATAAATAAAATGTCATAAAAAATACATAATTTTAATATCAAATTCTTATCACATTTTTTGCTAAACATTAAATATATTTTATATTATAATTTGTTTGTAAATAAAAACAACATTTGATTTCTTAATATATATTTTGAGCACAAATTACTTGAGGGTCAAATGACAACATATTTCTAATTTTTAACCCTTAAGAGCAAATGTCTTTGAATTTAGACAAAACCTAAACAATAAAGAAATGTTTTTACAAAAAAAAGTGATTATAAATAAAAAATTGTAGTATTTTTGGGAAAATTCATTTGAATATGAATTTATTGTTTGAAAAATGACATCAAAATATCAATCATTATATGGATATAAAACGAAATTTCTTTTACAAACATTTGATTAATTAAATGAAAGTTTTTTTTGTTATTTTCAAAAAGAAAAATCAAAATATATTTTGAAGACAAATGTTTGCACTAATAGTCTATCAATCATTTGAATCATCAAAAAATGTCTTTTTTTCTCTCTCTCTCAAAAGTAAAAACATTTTTTTCATACGATTTTCAGATAATATATGTATTTCATTCATCAACACAACCGTCAAAATATTTTAGACCCGGGATGTAATCTCTGGGATCAAATGCAAACACATTTTTGTAGATATTTTCGCAATATTTTGACAAAAAAAACTAATTATTAATAAAAATATTTATGAGACAGTGATGGGAATGGAGGTTGTGATTAGAATGACCAGATGTCCAGTTTTCTTCAAAATCATCATGGTCAATCTAGTTCTTCATAGAAAAATTATAAAAAAACATTTCAATTGAATGAATGATAAATCACTCGAACATTAATAATAATATTCAATACATTATTTGAAAACAATTCAATTATTTGACAAAATATTTCAATAAAATTATTGCCAAAAAATAATTATAATTTGTTTTCACATTATTTTCAAAAAGATTTTTAATAATAACAAATAAATAGTTTTCACACAAAAAAGGAAGAATTGTATTGAAAATTGATTTGAATTTCCTTTTCAGCAAACTATTAAAGCATATTTCTATCCCCCTTTCACAGGGGGACAACTAATGAGTCAATTATTATATAAGAATAACATAAAATTCAGTGAAATATTCTGCCATTTATTCAGTGAATGATTGAAAGAAATGACAAAATTTATTATTAAAGAAATCTATTGAATTGTGAAGAAAAAGCCAATGACTTTTGTGTGGATTTAGTCTCTTATAAAAAGTCTATTTTCTATCCATCCTTTCAATAGTGAAACACTCGTAAGGATTGTACACAAAAATATAAATTGATTTTCTCTCTCTCTCTCTCTCTCTCTCTCTCTCTCCATCTCTCTCTCTCTCTCTCTCTCTCTCTCTCTCGCTCTCTCGCTCGCTCTCTCGCTCGCAGTGACAATATTTGATGTAATCAAAAGCACAGGTATTTTACTGTGAAATAACAATTAATTTTATGATAACTTTTATACTATTTGTGATATTTGATAATAAAATGAATAATTTGTCGTATTTTTTATAATACGTGTGAGAAATAATAGACAAGTTTTTGTCTATTTTGATAACAGGAGTAAATGTTTTGAATAACTTTTTTATTATTATTATCTCAAAACACATGAAGTAATAGAGTATAAAAATTCTCACTAATAATAATAAAGTTATACTAAAGTTATACTAATTTATGATTTAAGTCATGTTTAGTCCACATATTTCACTCCTTTCGTCGCATCCAATCATATCTAATTTGCTTCAAATTATTTCCCCTTAATATTAAGTATATTTTGGCTCTCATTGGAAAATATGATAAAAATAATTATAAATAATATAAACTGATAACACAATCACACTCTCATTGATAATTGTATTCAAAAAACATAATTCAATTTAATTCACAAATAAAAAGATATAAAAACATAAATAAAACAAAAGAAGAAATTATTTAAACATAATATTAAAATAAAAATATTATCACAAAAAATATATACAATCAAAAGCGCGGAGAAAAACAATTAGTAAAACAAAAATATTTTAAACTAAATTCAAGTGAAAAATATTTTTCTCACAAATGAAATCCAAGCATAAAATTCACGACAATTTATATCTCATTTATTTATTTATTCTCTTTTTTAAATAGTTTTGCTTTACTTTTGGTTTTTCTCTTTTCATTTGTATATATTTCACAATATTATTCATAAGCTTTAAATACAATATTGTATTCAATTGTATTGTATGTGAAAATCAATTACTGTTTCTTTAATTAATCAGACGATAAGCAAATGGTTTTTATAATAACTGATTGATTGCTTTTGATGTCTAAAAACGGTTTGAATGTCTAAAAGGCTATTAAAAAGTATACAAAATATAAGATTATATAATATATTATGTGAAAGTGAACACAACATATGGAAAGCGAGTGTCAAACAGTGTAACCGACGCTTATATTATATAAAAACTTTTCAATCCGTACAAAAAGACTATGTATTCATCAAAGCATAGATTCTGATAATGAAAAACACAAAAATTTAAGCTTCAAAAATATGAGTGAAAACTGTTTTCAATTCAATGATTTTGGAATTACTTTTTTTGTCGGTCTCTAACTTCTAGTCCCAAACCCCTCACGAAAACAATATTATGAAATATATATATATTTATATTATCGACAAATTTATTTTAGCGACAAATCAAAGCAAAACCATTTAATGTAAATATAAATTAAACGCATAAATACTCTATGAATGTGTTGTATATGTTATTAAAACATGAGATTTATATAAAACAAATTTTTCGCAAATATTTGCATAATTTGTTAACTTTTTACAATATCTCAAAGAATTATAAAGTTTTTGTGATTTTATTTTATGAATCAAAAGTGAGTGCAAATATAATATCAAAATATAATTTCATTAATTAGTTATTATTGTAGGGCTGAGACAAACGGCTGTGCTATGTATGTGATAGACAGAGGATGTTATTAAAGGTATTAATATTTGGGGTTTTCGTCAATGAGTCACAACTTTGAATGTATTTCATGATTAACTTTTGAGAATATTCTGTGTATTAAAAGCTGTCAAAAATTGAAATATCAAAAGCAAAACGTCTGGAAAATAGCTATAATGACCCAGTTTATAGTGATTCGGCTGACATGAATAGCAGTTCATAGCAAACAATAAGCATTTGACGTCTATTACAAACGGTTAGTGCAATCGGTGATGGCTTTAGGAAAGTGTGTATTTGTTTTAAAAATTATGGTCCAAAACAAGAATATCTTTATGTAAACTGTTATGTGATTTCAGACTAAAAGTCACTATTTGTGGCAAAATTGCAAATTCTTTGCAGTTTTCGCCAAATGTTTACATTTTTCTGTTACTAAAGTTATTCAAAATATTCTTTGACTTGAATTTTATAAACTGTTTTTGGTTTACATTTATTGGAGACACAGAAGAGTATATGAAATGAAGAACTGAACGCTTTTTCTGGTTTTTACAAAACGAAAAGTCAGTGTTTTGTTTAGGGATTCCTTTAATGACTTGATTTTAAGAATAGACGACTAAATAAATATCTGACTCAACAACCAATATATCAATAATGAAAATAAAATCTCTAAAACACAAAAACTTTTGCTTACTTTACGAATAAATAGTGAATTTATAAGACTTTTAAATATCATTTTCATTGACTAAATAGAGGCCTATTTTAGACATAAAGTCAATGAAAAATACATTATTTAAAGATAAAAATAACAAAAATTCAATAAATAAAAGATAATGAATAAGAAAACAATTATTTTGTGATTTCTCTAATAATTTTGTCAACTATTTGTATGAAATTTTAAATTCGATTTTGATCTCAATTTTGTCTTATAATTGACTGAAATATAAATTATTTTTGAATTGAATTAGATTTTTATGTTTTGCCAAAAATAAAGACAACATTACTATCTGTGCAGACAATAGGACGGGTTCTCCACTCCGGTGTGTCGTTCAATAGTTGTCGGACTCATTCATGAATGTCTTGTGTGTGTGACTTCTCATCGGAAAATATTGAGCTGACAGGAGGGGAAGGGAGGAGAGAGAGAGAGAGAGAGAGAGAGAGAGAGAGAGAGAGAGAGAGA
>JAQIXR010001525.1:0-11966 GCA_034700825.1 Quadroppia sp. Gr-Ori-00064
AAAAAAAGAAACTCAAACTGAAGTAAAATATACAAATGTTGACAATTCTCTGTATAATACAAATAACAGTTTATCAAATAAGTTGTATTTCCTTCTGATGTTGAATCTAAAGACTGAATCCAATTGTGAAAAAATATAGTTTAAAATATTTGACACAAAAAGACAAATAACATATAAAAAGTTTTTCAATTTATTCAATAGTCGATAGAATATTCACTAATCCATTATATTCTGTAAATTTCGGCTACATTTTTATAGTCAATGTGTTTTTGAATCAATTTTTGTTATATAAAAGTATTGCTATTTTTTAAGCAACGAATCGACTTTTCATTTCATATTAGGTTTTGGGAAGAAATGATCGATTCTTGTGAACAGTTGTGCACTCTTTGTGTCAAATGATAAGTCAGGCCATAAATAAGAAGAATAAGTAGTGATATATAAAGAGAATATTCTTATTCTAGGGCTCAATGATAGCCAAAAGGTATCACTATTTTTATTCAATTTATTTTTCCGCCACTTTTTTCAGTCTCTCTTTTTTACAATAAATTTGTTTTAGTTATTCATTCGTCAAAAACCAATCAAAATATGTTTACATTCAATTCCATCATAAATAAGACCAAAGAATACAATAATTTTTATTCAATAATTCACAAGACATATGAATGTCTTAAATGCCTTCAATGCAAATGAAATTATTTTCATAATAAAAACCAATTTGTGTTTTGTTTCACTTATTGTTTGATATAATTTTTCTTAATTTTCACAGTGTTTTCACAAATGATTTCAACTTTCATTGAAGTTATTTTTTTATTAGACTTTCCTCGAAAACAACAATTAATTATTCTGTTATAAAAGCATACAATCCATCAAATTTAGTATCACTTTTTGCGAGAATATCTAATGGATTCAAACCATTATAATTCAAATTTGAATTTTCAGACAAAAATATGATATATTTATCGGTTTATAAATGGTTTTAGAAAATGAAAACACATTTTCATAACATAACTAATATTAGAAAAAGTTTTGGTGAAAACAACTTCACTATTAAATAAAAAAATGATTGCTTTGAATATAAAGTAATATATTTTATATGAAATAGATTACAGAAATTTAAGTTTTTAGATGCCTGTGCCGTCAGGTGCTGTCCATCAAATCACAGCAAAATCATCAACGAATGCAATGCATGCAAACAATCAATTAATTTTGAATATCTCTCATATAAGACATCAATAATGAAAATATCCCATCGATTATTAGTATGATTTGATGTGTATTTAAGTGTACTTTTATTATATAATATAAATATATTATCAAAATATAGATAACTATTATTTTGAACACGAAATGCAAAAATAATATAATAATATCTCTATAAAAATCGAAATATTTTCCAACAAAATAATTGATAAACAGTTTATTTGAAAATGAATTGCTTTCTAATGTGTTATAAATTTATTTTAATATTCATTAAAAAATGTTTTCATTTCAAAAGATTAGACCAAACGTTGATAAGTCATCAAAAGTGCAATCTATGAATGCCTAAAGGATTGACATTTTCTAACAGTAATTAGCAATTAGTAGTGATTTCACTCAATCTAATGGTTTGTACTAATGTTTCACTAATGACATTGTATTGCATTTCTATCCATAATATTCTCATTGCATTCAATGCATAGAAAATAGAAATAAAATATTTTTAATTAATTTAAATATAAATATTTAATGAAAATTGTTTTATTCAAAAGCATTATAGATATTTAAAGTGTTGTTCACTTTTTTTTTGCTCATCTAATTTGCAGTGAATATAATCCGAATCATTTCATATTCACTTCATTTTATTTGTCGCATCATTTGTGATAAAAACTTTTCCTTATGTTTGCATTTTGTCAGTCGTTTTGCATTCAGTTTAAGTCTATTTCACATTTCGTGACCCTCTTCGAAATGATGGCACCGGCAGTCAGACCATACGCTTTGTGAATATGTCGTATGAATGCAAACACTGTATAACAACCATAAGCGCTATGAATGAGAATATCGTTCATTTGTGCGATAATAACATGAATTTCTATCAGAAAAGTACCGAAAGAAATGGTTTTGCATTTTATTTATTTTCTTGTGTTTTGACTCAAAAAAATTGATCGAAATTTATATTTTGATTCTCATTCTTAAGGCTTAAAATGTTCAATAAATATGTTTTCTATCACTAATACAATGGCTTATTATTTGCAAATAACTTACAGATAGAAAGAGTGGTAAAAGAAATCTCGAATCGAGAATGGATTTCAAAATTTTATCTTTTTTTAAGCCATTTTCCCTTTTGTCTCATTCACTATAAAATATTTTGTTTTCACTACTCATTCACTGTTTGTTTTGTCACTTTTGTCGTCAAAAAATAAGTGACAAAAAAAATTTTATTTCAATTTTTTGATGCATTAGTTTTCATGAAAATGTTTTCCCAAAATATAACATATTTATCAGTTGTCAAAATCTTTGACATATGTGCCTTTCCTGTCATCCCTGTCCACACTGTCCACTATTCACTTCAATCTCGATTTCTCTTTAAAGAATTTCCTGAAAATATTGCAAAAAATTCATATAAAAAATATAAATTCAAATCCAATGATATTTTTGTTATGTCTAATATAATCCTAAAATATTTTTATCATTTCTTTGACAACTTTATTGAAAAATATATTAAATTATTGAATAAAGAAATCATTTAATGATTAAAGAATTGTCTATTGATTTGAATTTAATTATTGGTTGGAATTTCTTCACAAAAGAAATCGCAAAAAATTTTCAAATATATGACAACAAAAATCATTTTTATTGAGTTTTGTTCTTCTCTTGACTTAAAATCTCATCAATTTTATCGAATACCTATAAAGTGATTGCTTTTTGATTTGAAGACAAATATCTCAAAACATCTCTTATTGTATCACAAAAAGTCATGACTAATAACTCACTCAAGAATTGTAAGAATAAAGTGTTGTTATGAACGAGAGAGTGATATAAACAGACGGTGCGAATGGATGTTGAGAGGAAAGTGAACTATTGTCACAATCGAGTGCCCAACCATTTGTCTTAATAAATCAGATGTCTGGCCATTGTGTGTCTGTGCCTCTAAAGGTACAGCTCTTAAAAGCTGGACATCAGATGAAAAAATCATTGTTCAGTTGAATAACAATTCATTTAATGAAACATATTTTCTTCAATTGAAGTTCATTTGCCATTATTTTTGTATTTATCTGATTATAAATTTTTTTTTATTTAAGACTTAAAATATATAAAAAATAATTTTAAATAACAAACAAAATAATCATTAAAAGTAAAAAGGATTTTATGAGTAAATAAACAAAATAAATACTTTAGAAAAGCATTTGTCATTGGATTACAGTTTGAGTATTTGTTTCAATCATATCATACATTTTGGACATCAATCGGTTCAGTGGTCAATAACTGAGCCAAAGGTGCACCCAATATATGAGCAATTCCTCAATATTTTATATGTCTTTACTATTGATCGCTCCGATGGAGTGAGTGAGAGAAGGAGAGAGAGGGAGAGAGAGAGAGAGAGGGAGAGAGAGAGAGAGACATAAATATATACAGATTGAAATCGACTCAAAAACTTATGATTTATTATTTTTTAAAATAGTATTTTTTTGCTCTAAAAAGAGTTTGAGTGAAAAAAATGAATTAAGTCTTGCTATTTCTGTCGATTTCACTCTCTTATTGTGTAATCAAAATAGGTTTTAGAGAATAAATGCAATATTTTTTCACATAAAAACACTCTTAAGTTTAATGTTGTGTTTCAGTGAAAGTCTTTAAAACAAAATATGATTAGATTTTTATATATACATAAATATATTTTTGTAGATTATATTCTTTACTCACTTTAATACAAGTATATAAATATTTAGAGCAATGTCTAAACTAAAGAATATTCTACAACATTATGCATAGATTAAAAGCATAGCTGAAAAGTAATCCAATAAAGGTTTGGAATCTATTTCTATATTCAATATATTAAAGTAATGTACTTTTTGTGTAAAAATACTACTGTTTTCCTACATATAAAACATCTTCAGAAGTGTGTAATATCTTAAAGAAAAGAGAAAATGTTTTCAAGTTTTCAGGTTTTTATATACAGAATATTCTTTATTTTGTAGTCTTTTTATTTCATTCTGTTTATTGAATAACAAAACATAAAAGTATTTTTATATTTTTGCTATACTTTGAAACATAAGAACACATTAGTAATTGTTTTTCATTCTGAAGCAATATTTTCATTAGACATCCATTATTTGATATGCATTTTGTGATCCAATAAATCATATTTGAGTTTATCTATCATTTAAATGAATTTTTTATATCATTTCAAATTCATCTCAAGTTTTATAAAAATGAATTACAAAAAACAACTAATTTTCTGATTGTTTCCAACTATTGATTTTTTTGGTAAAAAATAAAAATATATATCAATTAAGAAAATATTTTGACAACAAATTAAGTAATTTATTTGCTTTAATAATACAAAAAAAATATAGAGATTATATTTGAGTCTTACTGTCATCTAATATAAAGACCCAATGACTGAGAAATAGTGCATATCTTAACACATATTTTCCATCTCCTAATACGTGACGTACAAGACGTACAAAACATGTATTTATATGAAAAGCTCTGGTATTAAACATATATCCGTCACATCAGGCGCTAGAAAATAGGCGAAGAAAACAAGTCATATAACACAAGAAGAAGAATATCATTGAACAGTCTTTAGGCTTTCCATTCGTAATCCCCTAAAGAATTATTGAATATTCCTTTTCCTATAATATTAAACAAATTAGAAATGCATTCAATTTTTGATTTTTATTTCACAATATATTTTTATCTCAAAAATATTAACAATATTTTCTGTTATCATTCATAATATACTTTTTCCGTTGGGATGAATAAAAAAATATATTTTTATATCATTTTTATATTAAATATACATTACTTATAACTGACTTAAAGAGAGAGAAAAAATATATATATTTTAATGTTATTTGCAATAAATATTCACTAAAACCTAATATTAAATAACATTTATTATTCAATATATTTATTGGTTTTTGTTTTTTTGAATTCGTCTTAAGAGAAGCCTTTTATATGGTTTTGATTTAGTATTTCTCCCAAAATACTGACTGATATTCACTGTTGCGTAACATTCAATGAATGAACAAATGTATTGCCATTTTCTTTGGACGTATAGATAAAATAATGGAGAAATCAGTGCCAAAAGAATGAAGTGTTTTTCCATTGGATTCCTGTCTCTCGATTCCAAGCAAAAGCCAATAGTCCTGAACCGACCGAACAGATATGTATGTGTTGTTATACACCAGTGCTGCCAATCAGGCATACATTGTGTGTAACAATGATTTGACTTTACTTTTTGTGGTTCGGAAACAATATTATTGAATAATGACTTTTTGTGCAAAACTTATTACAATAGAAATAATGAATCATTTCATGACTTTCTGTATTAATATTATGAGCAGAAAAATGACATTTGTTATAATCGACTCATTTTTTCCACGAAATGATTGTTTTTCATCAAAATCGCGTCTAATTTTCCAATCATTTTGTTATCACATTTTTGACAGTTTTATAATCACTTTATCTATAAATAAATGTATTTTTCTTCACATAAGACTCAATCAAAATCTTTGTTATAATTTATAACAAACACTTTTTATAAGATTTAAGAATCAATTGAATAAATAAAATTTAATTAAAATTTTTGAATTTTATTTTGCAAAAAAATGTGGTGAAATGTCAGCCATAATAATGACTGAGTTTTTATTAATCATTTCTTTGAAACATGAAATGAAAACCAATTCATACAAAAAATGATATAAAATGTGTTAC
Organism: Quadroppia sp. Gr-Ori-00064; assembly: GCA_034700825.1. Lineage (NCBI taxonomy): Eukaryota > Metazoa > Arthropoda > Arachnida > Sarcoptiformes > Quadroppiidae > Quadroppia > Quadroppia sp. Gr-Ori-00064. Next base: position 5,917 of record JAQIXR010001525.1, read on the forward strand.
AAAAAAAAACTGAATTTTGACTTCACTTCACGTTTTCGTCAAACAAATAACTTTTGCTTTGCTTTTATTGAAAAAATTATTGAAAAGACCCAAAAAACTCTCACATATTTCAATGCATTTAACATTTTCTCGATTCAGACCCTATTTTTTTGGTCAATAACTAATAATTTCCTCCAGAATAACAGGGCGCTGACCGTCAGGGTATGGGTTATGAGAGAATCAAATTAGGCATAACTAATGTTTCAACCGATTTATTAATGACTTTTTATTGATTTTTGCCATTTTTTTGTTACAAATGTGAATATTATTTGAGACAAACATTCATTTGTAGTGAATATTAAATATATAAAAACTTTTGATTTATTTTATTTGACAATAAATTCAATCAAATGTTTATAATGCAATTTACAGTTAAGACATGTTTTGACAATTTGTACCAAAAGGAACAGTAGTTTATAATTCAAACACGAATTTTATAACATATTTCTCAAAACCACATAAAATGTCTGAACATTTGATTCATTAAATTACAACAAAAAAAACAAATCATTTGTTAATTGTTTTTACAATTGCGGAGAATTTTTTTAGATTTCAATTTGAATTTTTATGAATATTTGCAAAAAAAATACGAAAAACGATTTCAGATATTTATAGAGCCTTTGAACTCATTTATATTAATTTCGATTACATTTCATTCAATGAATTATTTTCATAGATATTAGTATTGATTAAAACATTAATGATTTGAAATGAAAGTCATTTTTGATTAGCAATGATTTCTCTAATATATATGTGATATAAATATGCTTTCATTGAATATTAATGTAATAATATTTTTGTTTATGCGAAGCCCAAACAGTATAACCAGTTCGGGAGGTTTGTGACAACAGAGACAATGGTTAGGGACAGGCATAGTATGAGTGCCTCTAATGCAGTCATCCATTCGATTAACATTAACCCAATGATATCCTCCCAAACACTGAATATGGATTGAATTTAAGTCATTAGAAGAAGAAAAAAAAATGATAATTTATACCCCTATAATCAGGATATGGTTACTCATGTCTAGCCTACCCGTCCACCAGTCAATAGCTCAGTGGATATACAGTATCTAAAAGTAAAATACAATTAACTCAATGAAAAATTATTATAAATTGCATTTCGTGTTCAGTCCTTAAATTATTATAAATACGATTTTAGATTTTAATTTTGAGTAATGATTACATAAAATAATATTTCATATAATATATGATAAATATATCAAATCATTTATATATAGATTTTTTTGCAAAAATAAATGTTTTTGCTATAAATATATTCAACCAATTTTTTTATGGCAATAATTATCTATAAATACGTTTAATGAAAGTTATATTATATAACAAATTATAGTCGAGAAGCGATTTATAATATTTTTTTATACAATAATTAATTTTAATCACATTTCGTTTATATCTATAAAGCGCTCAAAAAATATTATATCTCATAATCCAGTAGTGAATCGTGTTTTCAATTATCTATTCAATGACTTTCATTAAATAATTTTCAATTTTATCTTTAATTTCAAAAATTCTGAAAAATATTTCAAATCAATGAACTCTTTGGCAAAGAATCGCAAAATTATGGCAAGAATTTGATTAATGATAATAATTATGAAAATTTTGGTTTAAGTGATGTTATAATACATTTATTAGTTATTGATTGCATTAAATAAAAGTTTGAGATATTTTGAAGAAATTGAAGACTATTTGCCATTAATAACTGTTATCATACAAACTGTATTACAATTTTCAGAAAGATTTCTCTCTTTTTTTTACACAAAAATTGTTTAAAACAATAAATTTTAATCAAAAATTGTTTTAATGGTATTTCAATGAAAGTCTAACAAAATAAAAGCAATAAAATAAAAAGCGATTTTTATGTTGTCTTTTGTGTTAGAATTGAAGTAATTCTTAAATTAATGAAAAAAACACACAATCAATGATTCACACAAATGTCTGATAAGTCTTTGGCTTTGGATTTATTATTGAATTTCATTCGTTCTCTACTTTTATTGCTCTGTATTTAATGGTTTAAATCGAGGTCTCACTAAAAATAGACACACATTTGATCCACTATTTTCTCAATGCCAGTAAAACACGTGTAAAACAGTGTTGAGTCCAGAAAAAGGGGTGATCAATAAAAAGGGTTGAAAAAAAGTGTTGGAAACCCTTTATTTAGATTCAGGCAGACATTGGCAACGAATTGAGTTCACAACAAATTCTGACACATTATTCACATACTATTCCCTATTGAAAGCAATTTCAATACTTTTTTTCGCTTTACTCTCAACTCATTAACCATTGATTTAATACGATTTGTATTCAATGTGTCCTCTCATCTAAATAGCCATCAAATGAGAGATAATATAATATTATATAAAATATATACAAATTTAATAAAATATAACTTCAATAGAATTTATTCTACACATCAAAAATAGAGTACTTTAGACATGAAATGAAGTATAAGTTTATTATATTATTGACAATCAATAAATTGAAAGAATTTTTTCAAAATATACAAAAAAATGTTATAAAATATATAAATTGTATGGAAATATGTTTTATGTGATAGCAAAAAGTTGAGACCATATATGAATAGCCATTAAGTTTTGTGGTGTCAATCGATTCGACAATTTTTCATATTTTGATTGATTTGATGTCAAATAACATGTTTTGAAAAATTTATTTCACAAATCATTTACAAAAATCTCATAAACTTTTAAAATATATTAATTTTAATTTAATAAAAGATAGCTTTTATTCACAATTTATTTTAAATAAAAATTTTCATTCATTACAAAACACATGAAATCAATGGAAATAAAAATACATTTAAAATGTGTATAAAAAATGTCATATAATTTTGATATAAATATCTCTCAGTTATTATAAATGGCATACAATTGAAGATAAATATTTGGGTCATTAATATGAAGGGATGTCTCTTTTTGATCATCCGGTGCCCCGACATATCTGACAATACCTTATACATTAGTCTGAATTTGAGTGGATTTGCATTAGTTTGATGTCCTAAAAGACAGACAAATATCACTATTAATATTATCGTCGTTTGTATTCCATTATATTCCGGGTTGTATTTGAAAAAGATATGAATGAAAAAAATGAAAATATATTTCAAACAAATGTATTCTTAATATTCAAATAGCTGTGAAATGTGTTTTTGAGCCAAAAGGCATTTATAACAAAAAAATGTGAAAACATATGAAACACAAGAAATACAATGTTTTTGTATATTTATATTTATTTTCATTTAAAGTGATATTCAATTGACTTCTCACTCATCAAAAAACACATTCATTAATTCATTTATTTATTCTTCAATTTCAGTATTGAAGGCATTGAACGGAAAGCATATATTTGTCGCGAAATATTTGAATGCATTATAATATAAACAAAATTAAAGTCAAATTTTTGAATGTTTTTCTCCATTCATGCATTCAATTGACTCACTCTTCAATCGATTTTTCAACTGATTTTTCTGGCATTCTTCGGGTGTCGGAAGTCATACGAATATAGCACAGGGAGGTATGCATGGAGACAGTGTGTGCGAGAATATACCGATGCGAAAGTCAATACATAGTGTTTGACATCATTATTCTTTACAGTGTTGGACGCCTTCAAAGTCTAGTGCCGGCAAATGTTTAGTCCAAATGCCATTCAATATGTTATTAATCAAAACATTATTTCCGAAATAGACCTCAAAAGAGGAATATATTGTTCACAAAGTTTTTTGTGTCGAAGAAATAGATTTCTTGTCTTTGGTTTTTGTGGCCATAAATGCAAACAATGAAGAATTAGATATTTTTTCATCAATTTATTCATAAACACTATATCTATAATGGGATGACATTTCGTTTGAGAGTATATATAATAATAATAAATATTCGCAAATAAATTGCATTTCTTTTCGTGTAATTTATCAATAGTTATGTGTTTTTGAATTCCTATACAGTATTAATGGTATCATATTTTACATAAGTTTTGTTTTCATGTGTTTTTGTTTTGTATTTTCATTGAGCAAATATTTGATAGAATTAAGGGTGTATTTAAAGTCATTTAATTTGATAATCAATGAGAAATTGTGCTAAAAATACTTCAAAATACATAACTTAATTAAAAAGTTTTGTTAAAACGATATATTTTTCACAATTAAATTAACTTTTATTTTCAATCCAATTAGTGATTAAAACGATTTAATGAATTTATATTTAATTAAATTTATAAAAATCTTATATTTGTCAACAAATACTATGATTTGAAACTTCATTATTGAGAACATCATTGAAAATATTCTTCAAATCAAATGTAATTATAATTATTAAAAATTATTTACTTTAGAAAAGTCTAAATATTATGTCATTTGACTTCAAAATAATATTTTTAGAAAATTATCGATTAATATAAAAATTAATTAAAACATGATGACAATGATGACCGAGTACAGTTTCTATATAGCACTTCCGGCATATTTTCAATAATTATGAATAAAAATTTATGTTGAATTTGAGTAAAGAATTGTTGGATGTGTTTTGAAAGCAAACAATACTTATATGTATTACTCATATATCCAAAGGCTATAATAAGTGTCGCAAAAGTTAATCAAAATTAATGAAAGCTATGATTGCGTTGACGTTTGTGGCAATCCATCGCAAAAACACTACAAGAGATTGAGTTCACATCAAGTTTTTTACATTTCACATACACCGTGATGTCAGAGCACCGACAGTCTGAGCACTAGTGATGAACAATTGAAGTCTTGTCTCTCATATAATAATTTTTCTATCGATCCCTTTATTTTTCATCTCATTTATCACTTCCAGGCATTGAAAACATTCAAAACATTCAATGCATTCAATTTCCTCTAATTTCAAGTCATTTGAATTTATATTATATTCAGAATTATTACAATATATTCACTATTTATAATAAGTCTTCATTTTTATCAATATTTATGTTTTGCTCAAAAATCTATTTTCAATTCATTTCCGATGTCTTTAACAAGAAATATGTGAAATAAAATCGACTTATTTTGTGAAATATATTCTCGTTTGCAATCAATGGTTTCTATGGTTTGAGGCACGAGTCGACCCTTTGAGACTTAAGGGATAAAAATATATTTACATTCAGTTCCTTAGAAAAAGGGGATTAAAAAATTGTAATACAATTTCATTAGTGAATCTCATCTCTTATAAGACGAATGAATTTAAGTAAAATTGTTGTCAATGTATTGCAATGGCTATCGAATAGGTCTCTAATCCCTTGCGAACAGACATGTTAGACATTCCGAGACCATTGGTATTGATATTATTTAGACCTTTCCTCTTAATAGCGAAATACATACAACACGAAAAAGCTCTCAAAAATTATAAATATTATTTGAAGTCATTTGAAGTCATTTGAAGTCATTTGAAGTCATTTGGTTTTAGCAATAGTTTTGTTTTAATGCAATTTATATATAATAAAAAACATTTGATTTGTTTATCAATTGAATAATGCATTAAATTCAGTGAAATTATTCAATGCACACAAGAATACAATTATCCATCAAATGATATCAAATGTGAAGACAGTTTTTATCATAATTACAACACACACAAAAATTACATACAATTCATAGTGGAATATAATATATATATTTTGCTAATCAATAATCACTTCTTTAGTCTTCAATCGTTTAACTAATTTAGAGTCAAATCTAGAGTTCAATTGAAAGTAGTTTTTGAGCCAAGGATTAGGTTTTTAGTGATTAAATTTGTTAGTTCTGTTGCCGAAGGCGTTCACTAGTGAATCAATATAGTCTTGGTCACATAGGTAGTGGTGAGGCAGATGGCATGAGTCCGTACATCGCCCACAACAACGTATATGTGCCGTATGTTTGGTCTCTATTATCCCTAACTCACAGTCCGTTGATAGCCTTGCCAGACGTCCAGGTGCGGCCTGGATTGTCCAGGAATTGAGTGATTTTGGAAGTGTCCAGGGCAGTGC
>JAQIXR010001526.1:0-11953 GCA_034700825.1 Quadroppia sp. Gr-Ori-00064
ATTACTGGGCTATAAATGAATAGTATTTATAGTTTATAACAATCAATGGCTAACAACACAATCAAATGCTTGTGTCATCGAATCCATTGAAAAAGATTTATATCCAAAGTCACACTTCAACACTTGTATCCCATTCTCACTCTTCTTAAAGTGTTATTAAGTTTTTAACATTTATTTTTCAATCAAACAATTCTTTATATTTATTTAATCAGTGCCCTTAAGGGCTGGCAAATAGAGTTAAGAAAAATAAGATTTCTTTATATTTTAAATAAAAATCTTTTCTCAAATGAAAGTTCATTTCATAAATTCGTGCATAAAATATATCGTTATGTGTTTTGATACAAATATCATATGTTTATATCATTCATAAATCTTTTATTCTTTCATTCAATTTTGATTTTATTTATAAAATTTTTAAATAATTTTCAATTTGAAAAATTTTATAAAAAAATTAAAAAATAAAATTTATCCAAAAGTCTGTTTCACTCTATTCTACATAATAAAAAATTAATGATATTTTTGTCTTTTAATAATTTAAATAAAATATTTTTGAATTAATTATTTCTAATGAAATATGAAAATATTCTACACTTTTATATATAATTATCGTTATATTGTATATGGCTATGAATAACCATTAGCACCAAGGCAACCTCCAATTGCCAAATATGACAGCCTATAGTAAAGTATAATTATATCAAATGTTATATATTTTTCAAACAATTTATTCTTTTATTATTAAGTAATGAAAGAATTTGTCGTTTTCTGAAGACGTCAAAAAACAAAGTCCAAAAGTAATTATTGTCTTCAGACAAATCTTTTCATCAAATTCTTGATTCAAAGCTAAGAAATGCCTTTTATTTATACTTATCTAAAATTAAAGCAAAAAATTATGAAAGGATTGAATGAAAAAATCATATTTTCTAATATTCACTGAAATCACGTCCTTTTGGGGACAAAAGGAAAGGCTTTAAATTTTTCTTTATTAGAAGACTTCATGATTTGAATCATTACTCGACTCATATAAATGTGTTTTTCAAATATTAACACATTTTTTGCGAAAAAAACATTTTTATTCTTTGCAGACGTGATTCAACTAATTGGTGGTGATGTCAGCCCTGCGCTCAACGTTATTATCTTTGTCACAATGTTTTTATGTGTATTACATATGACATTCACGACTACTTTAAGCCCCTTAACAGCGAATAATCATTTATTGGTTACTTATTCTTCAAAAGAAAAAATTATTTGAATTTTTTAAAAACAAATTATTAGACAAAAAGAGAATTTATTATCGATTTTAAAGTATATAAACCTTAATAAAACAAACGCTAAACGAATGCGAAATCTATTTGCATATAAGCAATTGGTCTTGGTCAATTCTCAATACAACTTTTGTAACTCTCAAAAGAACAAGTCTTTCGTTTGTGAATATTTTATATTTATTCTTTAGTAACAATTTATCTAAAAATACATCAAAATTGAAGACATTTTCAATGAATATAATGTAAAGTTTTATCAGATTTATAGCAAATATCGGAAACCTTTGATCTAAAAATTTGTTGATTTTACATAAAATGTCTATTTGTAGAAAAAGTTTGAAAATTGTTGATTACTTTAAAGTTTGATCCATTAAGTGATATTTTAGGCATACATTCACTGTCACATTGTCTGCCATTAGCTCAGGGATGATGTTTTTTGTGATATTATTATCCGTAATGTATTATATTTTATACATTCACTCATATATTAGACATAAAGTCAAATAAAGCCATTCTTTTATCAAATTTCTTTTGATATGTTATCACATTTTTGCAGTTATTCTCTGCCTGTCCTCAACTCATATATACATCAATTCGCTTTTGATCCTTAATTTGTTTTCTCGTTTGACTCAACTCTTAGGCAAATAGTGGATCACAAACACAACCAACTGTGCAGAAGATCTTATGTTAAATGTCAAGAGAGGAATAAGTGAAGCAATGATCCAGGACAAACACTGCATCTGCTAAACAATAGCTAATTATTTATTAATTAAGTTTAATTGACTTAAAAACAGATATTTTGAATATAAATACAGTAAAAGATAAACAGAAAAAGTGTGAATCAATTTCACACAATTGAAACAATTTTTAAACATATTTTTTGTAATAAAATTTATATTTTCTGATATTTATTATTTTGAGCAAAACATTCTTGTTGTTCATCTATGGTCTGATGATTGAAATGATTGGTCAAATGAAGAACATTTGATTGAATTACATAACAATACAATTTCATTGATTTTCTAATGAAAGAAATTCCTAAAATAAGTCCAAAATGACAATCAATTGGTTTCAACAGGTGTTAAATAATAGCATATATTTCTATTCAATTATTAATTGCTATGATTTCGTGTAAATGAAAGACTGAAAGGCAATAAATGTAGTAATGATTTAGTGAAACATCAATGAAAACATAAAAATGAATGAATGTGTTTAACATTACAATAAACTCATCGAAATGACAGACATTTGCTATAAAACTGATTGATCGCCACATCAAACGTTTATGCAATAGATGTCCAATAAGTGTGAAATCGATTCTCAAAAAACGTTTATTTTTTATATGAAATCTTATGACTAAAGAATCTAAAGACAAACATCTCTAAAAAGTAAAATTCTTTTGGTATTTATTATTTTTATTAAATCTATTAATCAATTAGAAAACACATTCGCTTTTGAAATAATTGTTTGAATAATATTTAACATTAAAATACTCGTTGTTTTTCATTGAAATTTTCAGTTAATATAATCTTAATTACATTCTATGTGTAAATCATTTTTTGTTTATTTGATTAAAAATGATTCAGTTATTCAGTGAAATATTTGATTCAATTTTAAAATGCAATACCAGTGCAGGACATGTATGTTATTTTATATATTAATATAACATATGCTTTATATTCGGTAACTTAAGAAGTGTTGCTCTGATAATATGGACCGAACAAAAGGCAGTGGTTTTGATGAAAAATATAGAATTAAATTATGTGTTAATTCGTGAATTTGATGCAAGAATAGCAATAATAGTAATAAAAGTGAATATTGTATTATAGCTATGAAAGTGAAAACTTTCAGATTTTACTATTTGTGTTGGTTTTATGGTTAGAATTGACTGAAATTCACATAAAATGACAATTTCTATGATTTTATTTGAACAATAGATATGAAGATATCCTTCGAAATGAATTTTACAGTATTTGACGAAAACAATTACTTCAATGAATTGTTCGAGGAGTTTGTGAATGGGATTTAAACATAAATATTGATAAAATGTTAGGAAACAAAAGACATAACTGACCCTTGAAGTGGTCCTCGATTCACAACCGTCTCAAAGTAATGAGACTCTTATTGTTTAATAAATGTTTTGTTTTTCAGATAAATATTGAATATTATTAATAAAATTGCTCTCTATTTATAAACTTCGTGTTTCAACGACATTACAAACCATGTAATAAAACAGAATTTTTTTATTAGCATTAAGTATACAATTGTTTTCGCTTTCTATTTATTATTCCTTTTCTAATTGACATTCAATTTCACTAACATTTCACTAATTTCTTTCGTTTAGAAAATTATAAATTATTTTCCATTGAGTGTTGAATAAGAAATTGTCTGTAGATTTGAATTTGAATTTCATTGCAATTGTTTAAAGCGTTTGTCAATAGGTTTTGACAACAAAGTCAATTAATTCTACAAAGAATTTGAAAATTGATTGTCTTTATTGTCTTTATTCGACTCTTTTCTCCATTATTAATCACTTCTTTGTCCACATATAATGTCTATCACTTCCATATAAGTGTGAATTTTTAATAGTCTATTATCAGGGTATTATCCGATCTATTATCGATGGGAACAAATGTGTTGTTTTGTTAAAATCTTTTGTTAAAATTTTTCAAAATATACAAAAATGAAAAAAAATTGTAATAAATTTGTTATAAATTATTCAAACGTTTAAATTAACCGCAAATTTATTAAACAGTCTTTGAATGTGTTATAATTTATTAAATAAAATAATGAGAATTAATTGTTAATTAAAAAAATGAATTTTTGAAATTATTTCTTTAAAATTAATTTATAAAATATGAATGAAATTAATAAATCAATCATAAAATTCTTGAATATTGTTCTGATATAAATAGTTAATAATATATCGAAATAAAAATTACAAAATAAGTAAACTTCAAATATAGTTAAATTGAATTTTACAGAAAAAGTTTTTTAAAGATTTTTTTAAAAACTTTATTTGAAAAAAGTGTAAATTAAGTACACTTTTAACAATTTTTTCAAATACTTCACAATCACTTAAATTATATGTCATTGATATTCAAACAAATCGCAAAAATCTCAAACATTAATGAAATTTATGAAACTCTTAAAGTCTTGATATAATCTGAGATCAAAACCAATAGGAATGATAGGAATGGTGTTCATAATCACTGTTTAAAACCATTGCCCAAACATTTCAAGACTTGAAGCAAAGTTTGATATTAATTATTTCCGCTTTAAAGTCAAGTATAATAAAAGAAATATTAAATGTCATATAAAATAAAATAAAGAAAAAGTTTCGAGACTTTGGCCACCGATTGGTATTGGAGTGAAATGAAAGAGCAAAACATAAGACAAGACAACACAAGACAACACAAGACAACACTCACAGCGGGATTGTATCGAATGTAATGCAATGTCAACGGAATCTGTTGAAAATGTTCAACAAAACCGAGTTTATAGGCAAAAAGTGATTACTTTTACTCTAATGTCTTACTGAAAATGACAAAAGAAATCATTTTATTCTAACGTTATATAAAATTGAAAAAATATTTCTATTTGAAAGCATTCGATGCATGAATTCATGACAATAAGTCTATTCAATCAAAGCTCACTTTCATATACTCTATACCCATAGCCAACATTCAATACACTGAAGGCTTTGTTCTTTGGAATAAGATTTGCTTCAATTCTCTTATATGTTGTTCATTATAAATATTGATTCACACAATCCATTATAAAGTGATCCGTCTTCTAATCAATTATTTTAATTACAAGTAATTCAATACTTGATAGAAATAATGAGAAATTTTTCATTTTAAAGGGGGTCTTAATTCTCATTCTATCAGAATGTTAACTATGAAGAATATTCCCTACTGTTCCGTTCCCTTCTGTTCCTTGATTTCATAATTATTACAGCATTTATATTAATATATAAAAGTTATAATAATTTAATAAAAATCTTTACTCACATTTGAGTTGATTTTATCAATTAATTGAAAAAGTTTTGCTTTGAAGCCGTGGATGCAATCGATGCAAATGATGTCGATTTGATCTAAAGGTCGAAAGTTATATAAATCAAAAAACAATAAAATCAAGCGATTGTCGATGTCTTTGGAATTGCTTTAATTTGTTGGCCAATGATTGCAATGAATATAAACTTTATGTCTGTTCACAACAAAACATACTTTTCATTACATACCGTATAAACGAAAGCAATGTTTTATGCTTTCAGTTGTTGTGAAATATATATAACACGAGAGTTAGTGTCGAATAAAGAGTGAGGGTTTAGAGTAGAGTCTATTCAGTTCAGGGTATTCTGTATTGATTGCATTCTCAACAGTCATACAATACCAGTGCAGCGCTGGTCATGATATAGATGAGCAAAGTTTGCATCAGTGGTGAGAAAATACGAAAAGACAATCAAATTTTGCAAATAATCGAACATTAAATCTTAGTTTCATTGAATTCAATTAATAGACGGGAAATACGATATGAGAAACACCAAAATCAGCGGAATTAACACTAAATACTTCTTTCAATTCAAACACATTTCTCAAGAGAATTGAGTTTTCTTTTGGTCTCATATTTGACATATTGTTTAAAAAATTGAAAAAAGTCTAAAAAGTGAACATTTTTCTAATAAATCGATATTTTATTCAATTTTTTGAATTTTATTCATTATAAAAGTCAATGAAATGTCGAAATCATTAGCATTTAGTCTAACATACAATTGATATTGATTTTAGTATTTACTGATTGCTCACAAAAAACATATCAATAGTAAATGAAAACAAAATAACGATTTAATTAAACATTATATTCGTTTGTCTTATATTTCAATGAATAGACAATAAGTAAAAAACTTTTTTTGTGACACTTTATTGATTTGGATTCAAAGTCATTAATATTGTGAATGAGAGTTAAAGTTAGATGTGCTCTGACTTTGAAGAGAAGTCTTCTTCGGACAGACATTTGGCTAATGATTAGATATAATAATCGATCAAATGTTCAAATACTTCATCACTTCTGGCTTTGATGACCAAGAGATAAATGAATGAATGTTTCGCTAAATTGGATTTTGACGAAATAAGCAAAACATTATGTTTTGAATAATAGATAAACATTTTTCAAATATCGCAAAGAATTATAAAAAAAATGCAATAATTTTATATAAAAATTATTTGAATAGAAATGTCATAAATAATAAGAAAAAGTTTGATTCTTAAGAGTCATATTTAAAGATGAAAATCAGAAATATTTCAAATCATATCATACATCAAATGAATAAATTGTTAGATATTTCCCAATAAATGACATTCTTCTCATAAATCGATTCATTGATGAAAATATTCAATCGATTGAAACATTTTCACTGAATTCCCATAAATATTGTAATGAATTTATGATTATTTTACTCTAAAAGTGTATATAATATATTAATATTTAAATTGAGAATAAGTTTTTCACTTCAGATCTGAACATAAAAATGACATAAAATACTGAATCTTCATATAGACTAATGGCTAGACATTAGAGGTTTTAAAGGATATGACCACAAATTGAAGTCATTGAAGTCGTGGGCGATCTTAATAATAGGGTATAAATATTATTCACTACTAGGCCTACCATTTCTTTAAGCTCACAATAGAGAGATTATACAGAATTTTGATTATTCTTTGAATTGACCCCTTTTTTGGACACAATCTCTAGAGAAATGTTCACAATCTTATGGAATGATTGGCACAAGAAATACATAAATGAAAATCAGTTTAAAGACCTTATGTTTGCACGATGTCTCTAAAAGCACAAAAGTACCTTGCTAATACCTTGAGAACCTTAATCTATTTGATATGATTGCCAAATATTAACAAATTAATTGATTTATAAATTAATTACAAAAACAATTGGATTTTCATTCAAATTCTTCTGTTTTTATCTAATAATAAAAAATATTTAATATCTTTTAAATTTAATGTCTTTTAAACTGTATTTTACTGTGAAGTCAAAGCACAAAAGGGGGCAAACATTGACAAAATAGACGTAATATATGTTTAATAAACAAAAACACGTTTTTTTTATTTTAAATTTTGTTTTAATTAAGAAATTAAGAAATTATGAATAATTTGAAGAAACAGTTGAATGAAGTGATTGTGTCTTCGGATCAGTTGATTGGTGTGAAATGCATGACAATTGACATGGATTTGAATGTCATTTATTGCATAAATAGTGACAACCAATTGATTAGTATTGATGTCAACAATCATTCGGTAAATATTATCTCATTTTTGCCATCATTTGAATCATTTTCAGCAAATGTTTGAATCTTTAGACAACCAAATGTTGTGACATTAGTCTCAACGACCACTCATTTGATGCCATTTGTGTTGAGTTCATGTCTGAAGAGCGGAGTGTTTTGATGGCCTCAACCACAGGACATATCGTTGTCTTCAACACAATGGCCAACACTTCCCAAACCGTTGGATCTCTTTCTGAAGGCTTACAAACGGTTGCCTTTAGTTTAGACCAAGAATTGATTGTCTTATTGACTCAAAACCATTCACTGATATTAATGAACAAATTGTTTGATGTCTTAACTCAAAGAGATCTGAAGAGTGAAGAGTTTGGATGCAATGAATCCGTGTCTGTGAATTGGGGATCAAAATTGACTCAATTTCATGGCGAAGGAAAGCGAGACAATAGGACACACAAAGAAGTCTTTTGAAACAATTGTTTTGGTTTTTATCATTAATTCGTTTATTTGTTTAGGATTTTAAGTCTTATAGTGATTTTGATGACAAGAAGTCAAGAATCAGTTGGAGATCCGATGGACTGTATTTCGTGTCCTCTTATTTCGATTCAAAAACGAGTAAACATTTTATGAAAAAAATTCAAAATGTTTTTAAAACTAAAACTTTTGTTCAATTTTAAAGACTTCCGTAAACTTCAGGTCTGGAGTCGGGACGCAGTTCTTCAGTACACGAGTGAAAGTATCGACGGTTTAGAACATCTCATTTCATGGAAACCTTCCGGTTCTTTGATTACGAGCTCACAACTGCTGCCAAACAAACATTTGATTGTTTTCATCGAAAAGAATGGTCTAAAACACGGAGACTTTGAACTACCATTCGGTTCAAACACCTTCAAAGTGGAACTGATTTTGTGGTCAAACGATTCGGCGATTTTGTTGATTTTGGGCACAGAATGTGTTCAACAAATGTCTAAACAAATAGTTTTGCTCTTAAGACAAACCAATTATAAATGGGATCTCAAACAAAGATTTGAATTCAACGATATCTTAATTACAAATGCAATTTGGGATCCGATCGATGCGACTCTTCTTCACGTAATCCTAAGTAATGGTCAATATAAAAGATATCGCTGGAAATGGTGTGTCGATGAATCAGAAGGAATGGTGGCATTAATTGATGGAAATCGCTTAAAACTGACAAACTTTGAGCACTCAGTCATTCCTCCGCCGTTTTTCTCACACTCTTTAGACTTTGAGAAACAAATTCTTGAGATTTGTTTTTCTGGTAATAAGTTTGTCGTCGTTTTAATCGATGAAACAATACTTCTGTTCGAAAAAAGTTCTAAAACAACAACAACTGAAACAAAAAGTTTTTCAATAACTTATGAAAACATGACTAAAAATGAAGAACAGATTTACGAATGTTTTTATGAAAATAAATGTGAAGGCATTACAAGTCTATCCAATGTTATCATCGATGGAAAGGGTGTTCTCTATGGCATCGAATCTAAGAAATTGTTTTGCTTTGACTATCGCAACGAGTCTTTAAAATTAGTGAATATTTTAAACATTAATAATAATAATGTTTTCGCAATGAGTTGTTTGAACGAAACGATTGGAATCGTTGGAAATGAGGGAAAGTTATTAAAAGTTGATTTGAATGACAATACTATCAACGAATTTGAAGATATAAATGGAAAAGAAGTTGTATTTTCTCAACAGTGCTCTCGACTTGAATTACTTAGGATTAAACACAGATTTGTTTCCATTTGTTTGTCTGAAAATTTCAGTCTTTTTTTAGACAATGAAGTTTTGTCTGAAAATTGCAATTCTTTCTCTAAATTTAAAGATAAGTTTCTTTTATTCTCAACGACTGACCACTTATTGCACTTCCGACCCATAAATGACAATAAATTTAAAGACTACAAAAATTTGCCGATTTTTGTCAGAAGTGTCGAAAGGGGTTCAAAGATAATAGTTGTCACAAACGATGGAAAAGTGGTTCTTCAGATGCCCAGAGGCAATCTCGAGGCTATATATCCCCGACCATTAATATTGGACACAATTATGTCAGAATTGAATTGTCTTCACTTCAGTACAGCCTTTGAATTGTTGCGAAAACATAGGATTAATTTGAATTTCATTTATGATTTCAATCCAAATGTGTTTAATAATAATATCCAACTCTTTATCAATCAAATCAGTATTGATTGGATTTGTCTGTTCTTAACTGATCTCTCGAACGATAACTTCTGTGACAAACTCTTCGATACAAACCATAATAATATGAGTGAAATTTGGTCGAAAAAAGTGGAAAACTCTAACAAAATCGACAGAATTTGTGATTCGATGAGAGATGTCATGGAAAGTATAGATCGAGAGAAGTATTTGAATCCAATTCTTCTGACTTATATCAAAAAGAGTGTCTCAGAAACAGACAAAGCATTGAAGATAATTAAGTCAATTGAAAACCCTGTGATTCGCGACAAAGCCATCAAATTCTTGTTGTATATAATAAACATAAACACATTATTCGACGAATCGTTTGGTACTTATGATTCAGACATATTTCTTATGATTGCTTCGAAGTCACAAAAGGATCCAAAGGAATATTTGGCTCTTTTGGACGAATTGAATCAAATTGAATCAAATGATTATAAATGTTATAAAATTGATATTATTTTAAAACGATATAAGAAAGCATTGAATCATATCTGCAAATGTGAACAACACTTCGAAGAGTGTCTGCAACTGATCCAAAGCCATAGCCTATATCGAGAAGCGATTCAATTGTTTGAAAACAGTTCCGATGAAAAGAAGTGCAGAATTTGGAAATTATATGCGGAATATCTGTTCAAAAAAAGATATTTCGAAGAGTCTGCCATTGCTTTCAAAAGAGCAAATGATTTCGTGAATGCAGTCAAAGCCTATCAGTTGAGCGACAACTGGAACGGAGCCATCGATTCGGCGACAAAGTGTTGCCATTTGGTTAATGTCGAAACAGTTGCCCGAAATTTGGCCAAACAATTGGTTTCGATTGGAAAACATACCGACGCTTCATATCTGTTGGAAGTTTATGCCAAAGATTTAAATGAAAGCATAAAAACATTGATCACTGGCCACGAATGGGAACATGCGATCCGACAAATGGCCCGGACTTCAGACCAACAAAATGAATGTCATTTTAATTCTGAATTAATAAAACATTTCGAATCGGTTTCGGAATTGATTTCAAAAAATAATAAGATTTTGTTGAAATACATGAATAGATTGGTATCTGTTCGACAGAAACGGTTGGAAAGGATTGAAGAGTTGAAAAATGACGACAATTTCGACGATAAGTCAGATATTTATTCAGAGACGAATAGTTTGACAAATTCTTGCAGAAGTGATCAGAAATCGACTTCGAGTTCACTTCAGACCAAAACGAGTCGAAAAAGTAATAAAAAGTTAGAAAAGAAAAAATATGTTCTAAAAGAGGGATCAGTCGATGAAGAAATACAACTGATTTATGCCATCAAAGAATTAATTCAATCCATGGATAGAACACAAGAAGAGATCTCTCTTTTGATCAAAACTTTATATAATTTCAATCATTCGGACGAAGCGAAGAAAATTCAAACAGATTTCAATGATTTATTGGTTTTGATAAACAAAATAATTAAAGAGATTTGGTCTCAAAATGAGACACAAACCAAAACAGAAGACTTGACACAAAAATATCAAATAAATGGTAAACAAAATATTGATTTTATTTTATAACTCATTTAAAAAGTATTTAATTTTATTCAACAGATCCAGAGCTCATCAAATCACCGGAAATGAGAAAAATTGATTTAAATTTAATATTCATTTAATTTTTCAAAATTTTATACAAAAAAAAATATTTTTTTATAAAATAATTCATTTTTTGAATTTTATTGAATGAATAAATTGTTGTTTCAATGAATTCTCAATAATTTATATTATTGTTAAATGTTTTGGTTTTTAATTATTCTTAAAATCTCTTTTGAAAGACAATTGTATTTGAATTATGTTTTAAAAAGTGATTAAAAGAACTAAACAATGAAAAAATGATATGAATTATAAGCAATTATATTGAGTTAAAGTCATTTGATGACCGAATGTGAGAATAAATGCTTGAATTTAAGCCTAAGTTTTGATGGGCGGGCATTGGGTACGGCTATCCTCACAACCAAACACTAACTCCTCTATACATACTCTGCCAGAATCTGTCAGAAGCACAGAATCAAAGAATCACAACTTATATTAATTCATGCCTTAATGTCACGAATTTTATTCTTAAGTTTAATCTGAATTTCTTTAATATTTTTGTTCAAAGTTCGGATCTTTCTCTCTCTCTCTCTCTCTCTCTCTCTCTCTCTCTCTCTCTCTCTCT
>JAQIXR010001527.1:0-11947 GCA_034700825.1 Quadroppia sp. Gr-Ori-00064
GAGAGCTTGGTTTTCAATAAGCAAATACAATTGATATGAATGTCTTGTGAGTTGACACAATAGGCCAGGCCTTAACTAATGGCTGGAATGTCATCTGCAATGATAATGGAAATAATGTCTGAACACAAATGATATTATATTTTAATAGTTGTTTCGATTCTCTCTTGTATTCAATTCTTTTGAATCTTTTTCTCATATTCTTTGAATTCATTTATTAATTGAGTCGTGAATTGATATATCATTTCTGTGCTCTCTCTCTCTCTCTTTCTTTCTCTCTCTCTCTCTCTCTCTCTCTCTCTCTCACTCTGAGGTCATTATAGCTATCATTTAAATACATTATTATAACTGTTATTAATGTGAAGCCATTGAAAGACATTTTAATTTAAGTTTTCATTCAAACCCTTTTATATTAATATATCTTTTTGTGACAACTGTTTAAATAAAATTATTATTTGATTTATGAGATCTAATGAAGAGATTATTGTATTTGTTTTTGTGTTTAAAAGTGAATTCAAATGACATCAAAATTAATATTTATCTCCAAATGAATGCAAACATTTCTTTTGTATTTTGAAATAATAATTAAAATTTAAGTTTTATATATTTTTGTATTAATAATGTAATTATCTTTAAAAACACTTTTCAATAAAAGAGTAAAATATATAAACTTTGTTTGACTTTCGTTTTAAAGTAAATACTTTTAATGTTTAGGCATTTGAAAGACTATTATATATATTTCGAGTGCACAACAGTTGAGACAACTTTTTAATACACATAATAACAATGAAGTCATTGAAATCTGAGTACAAATACTGAAGGATAACATTCAGCGTATATTGTTATAAGGATTGGCTTCAAATTTTGGCTCCTTTCTTGTGGTCCGCCTTATTGTGAAAATATATTTTGTGTTCAATTGTGAGAGAAATGGTTTTTGAAAAATATAAGCCATATATCAACAAATCGTTGATACGATTTGTGCACAAATTGTGTCACAAAACAAAATTCAAAATTCTTGAGACAATTGATCAAAAGAGTCAAACCTGAGGAACAGTTGACAAATATGTTTGGAAAGACGTTTTCCTTTTATAATCAATTTTACATTAAATGGATTTCATTTACAAGACTTTATTTGAATATTTTCTTTCGTTTCTCTCGTTTTGTACTTTATTTTGTCGTCAAATTCTTTGTCAAATACAGACTCACTCTTTGAGACACATAACAAACATAGAGTCAAATAGACTCACTTTAGTGTAAAATAAGTTTTAAGTGAATTTCAATCAATATTTGAAATTTAAGTCACAATCAAATTGAATGATTTTTTGTATTAAAAGCAGAGAAAATATTTTAATAATAAACAAATCAAATACAAAGTGTTGTTTGTTATCTAAAAAGTCATTTACATATTATTTGACAAAATTTATTTTTTTTCTTATTTTCAATTCAAAGACAAAAACATCAAAATTATTAAAAATTGTTTTTATACTAAGTTTTGTTATATATAAAAGTATTGATATTTTTTAGTATAATATATCCATTAGTTTTATAGACATTTAAATGATTTATAATAAATTGAAAATAAATATAAATTTAAAACAATTTTATGCTTGAATTAGACATAAGCGCCGGTAAAGTGATTTTTGTGTATAGTTTACTGACATTTATATATCGATTATATAATAATATTATTTATTTATTTGAGTAAAACTGTCTGAAAAGTGCTTTTTATATGTGATATGAAAATTTCAGAACAAGATGCCATCAGAAGAAGGATTTTTGGACTGAAATTAAACAATTATTTGGAAGCGATGCTCAAAGTCTCAATGATTGCAATTGATGTCTAACCTGTGCCTAACATATGCCTAACCCACGACCACTCAATAATGGGTGCCTTTATTGTCAATTATAAATGAGAAGAAAATTTGAGCTCAACTTTCGTATAGATATTAATTTGAATGAAATCATAAAATATTAACAATAAGTTTCATACAAATCTTAAGCACAAAATTCAATCCAATTTTCCTTATTCTGGGCTTAGATTATTGGCCGTAAAAAATAAGTAGAAAATTGTGAAAAACAAATAAATGTTAATTCAATTATATTGTGATTTATTTTCATCACTTGAGTTGTGATTGAAATTACCAAAAAATAGATATAATTTGAGTTTCAATGTTTTTTAGCGATTTTTTTGTTTTATTTTTGTTCAGATAAGAAAAGGTCAAAAGGAAATGCATTTCTTAATGTTTGCGAAGAAATTGATTGAAAAAGTGATGTCAAATATGCTGTGAATATATTGAAGACCAGAATATGAAATGATTTATAATATATTCGCTAAAAAATTCTAATCACAAGAATATTTTGAATATTCTCTGAGCCCCTGAGGGTTGAGTGGAGTGCATAGTGTGTGTCGCTGGGCTTCAGGGCCAGTGATGGCTGTTCTTTAGTCTCTGCCTATTATTTGTTGAAAATGTGAATCAAAAACATAAAAATATCTATAAAATGTTGATTCGGGCCAACGGTTTGCTGTGTATGACTGCGAGTGAGAGATCGGCAGTCAATATATGGCTCACAACACGACTAATACTGCAAATCGAGAGCTAAAAATAGTAACAACTCTTTTCGCCATCTCATGTACGCATGACTTTATACCCCCTGAACATCAGATATATTCGGGGTAAGCCTCTGATGCCGAACAGTAAATACCAGGCCTTTAATAACTATGTGTACATTACTATAGAGAGTGTGCATACAATATCTTCAGCGCAAACACTAATATAAAGGCATATATTTATCGTATTTTATCAAAAAAAAAAAATTTTTTGAATAGATTTTTTTGCGATCAATTTTTGCCATACATTTCTTCACTCTATTCGCTATGTTTTGGTTTTGTAAAAATGAAAAAAAAATGATAATTAATTACTCCTTTTTTGTGTTTAATATTTATGTGAATAAATGAGATTAAAATTTTTATTATCTTTTATAACAAAAAAATATAATAATATTTAAATTAAATATCGGAAAAATGATTACAATTTTGTGTATTATATTAGAGGAAAATATATAATAGCTTTCAATAAGATTTCAAACGGTGTTTAAGTTGACGACATGAGTGAGAGCAGAGGAAAGGCTGCAATGATAGCAAAAATAACAAATCGATGACTTTTCGGTACTTTTGCCAGACTTTTCACTGCAGTCGTTGTACACAAACGAGTGGTATAAGAGTATTGTTAAGGTTTAGGGCCACAGCTCTGGCAGCACTTCTTGTGCCCATTCCTTCGCTCGAGTGTAACAAAACATTACAGACAAATGTTATGACTTCGCCATACACTGCCTGAGACACTCTTGAGCTCATAGCCATAGCACTGGTAGCTCAAAGACAATAGACTGACTGACTGTGAAAATGGGCTCACATTTCGTTAGTGGAGTGCGATTTGAGAGCACTGGTAGTCAATTTGAGAGGACATTAACAGGTTTGACAAACAAAACAAATCGATTATTGTATTTAAAAATTAATATTTTCTCAAAACATAACTTTGAAGAAATGTTTGCATATTATCTGTGTTTAATAATTGCATTTTTAGTCATTTCAAACAATATTTACTTAAAGTAATCGAAAGTTTGTTTCAAATGAATTTAATAACGTTTTTCAGTCTTAAATTCACAGAGACTTAAACTAAAGTTTAAGATCACAATTGGATATAATTTATTACATAAACAAAAATTATATTATATTTGTGTTTATGAATAAAAATGATATTTGAAAAACAAATATTAATGACAACAATATTCACATAAAAAAGAGAATATTTTTATAATATAGAGAAGAAATTGCATTAAATTTGAGAAACAATTGTTTTTATTTGTTTTCTGTCAATATCAACAAAAATGTTCTTTCACTTAAAGACAACAAGAGATGAATTTTGAGCCAATAAAAGCTAATTTTTTCAGCAAATATTTTACAGTTAGTCACGAATTTGTGGCCAAAACGAAGACAATTTGAAGAATCACTAATCGATTCTCAGTTTTGAAATTTTTTTTATAAAATTTTTATAGACTTTATTATAGATAACATTTTGACAATCAATTCATGAAATGATTTATATTTTTAATGAAAATATTTATAATTAAAAAATGATTGTCTTTTTCTCTATTCTTTTGCTTTAATTAATTGATTAAAAAATATTTTTCCATAATTTTAATCTTTTATCAAAAATTTGAGTTAAAGCAAAAAAAAGTTCATTAATTGATGTAAAAATTGATTTTAGCCCTAGTTTTGAGATTAGAGGATAAAGGTCTGAAATGGACTGACATTTCATTTTTCAATCGATAACTTGTATTACATTTTTGTCTAATTATTAAATAATTTTTCAAAAATAATTCAATATTTTTATTATTAATTTATTTTTATTCAAATATTAATCTCATTTTCAATATAATTCTTCTTATAGGTTGACATCCATTCCAATGGCACCAACTCTTTGGACATAATTAATTGAATGGTTTGTATACTAAATATCTAATAAAATATAATGGATTGACGATTGGATTCATTGGAATCGCATTTCAATGACTGAATCGTTAGAAACAGAGATGAAAAATGAATACAAAAAACAGATGACATAAGAAATGAAAAACAGATTCAATAATAATTGTCTCAAAACAGCAAAATAACGTCTAATGGATTTTTGTTTTTTATAAACGCTTTTCAAATGCAATAAATCGACAAAATATGAAATATTTTTTTCTGATTTATTTTTGAAACAAATCTTTTTTATTCAATATTTTTAGAAATAGATTTATAACTGATTTTTATATTTATAAATATTTTAATACTTTATGTAAAAATATATTGAAATCTAATTTTATTTACAACTTTTCTTTACATAGAAATCGATTTTTGAATATATTTTTCAGTATTGGGTGTTGTGTTGTGTTGTGAGGAATGGCAATAAATTTCCGTCAATAATATTCCTCCAAAAACAGCAAAATCTTTTGACTTATAAATCATTGCAAACAAAATCCAACTGAGATTTAGGAGAAAAACTACTGATTCCTCTAAACATTGGCTTTTATGATCAAAATACCGGTGCTTTTAGAGAATATCAAACGCACAGACCATTAGTATCAGTATTGGCTCATTAACTGAGCGCTCAATTTTCATATGAACACAACTGATCCCAAGAATGTGTTGGATATTTCAGAGCAAAGAATTACAATCTATTCATAAAATTCACTGATTTTGCGGAAAAGCTATGAATTTCTTTAAAAAAATTCCAGTCATTTATGTCTTAACAGATTCTGTACCCCTTAACCAAAGCCTTGAGAGCACTGGTATTATGAGATACTGTGATAAATGTGTTTAAAACACAGTATTTTGAGCCAAGAGTGCGAAATGATTATACATTTGCATGATATTCATATGTATTACCCATAATCGTACAGTCCTTTTCCAGTTGTGGTTGTGTCCTATGTATTTAATTCCCCCTTTTCGTGTCTTTGCGAGAAAAGGGGTTTTAATAAAAATTTAATATTTAATATAAAATAGTTTTTTGTTGTGAAAAATGCGAAATACATTACATTTTATGTTAATTAAAGAGCACTTGAAATTCATGTGATTATTATTTTAGAGAAAATCTTTTTAAAAACACAAAACACTATACGCTTTATATGTCCATTGGGTTTAAGTTTTAAGAATTTGACATTTTTTTCAAAAACTCAACTATAGTTATGACCAAAAAGTTTCTCAATTTAATTAAAAGCAATTTAAAAATATATATTAAAAACAACAGAATATTTGAGTCCATAAAATGCAAAGCTATTTATTTGTAAAACAAATTAAATTATGACAAATATAATGCAAACATATTTTTGACTAAATTATATTTTTTGAAACTTTGATTAAGACTTCAAAACTAATGAATGAGTAAACCATATATAATTCAATGCCTAATAATTAATATTAATTGCATTAATTAGTGCTAATAATAGACGGGATTTCAATGAAGTTTTCAAAATAAATCTAATTATAAGTGAAATATAATATTAATGAAAAAACTTTCAACAAATTTGTTATAAAATTCTTGTAATATTCACTACAAAACTATTAGTGATTATCAACAAAAGTGTTATCAAAATATTTATATATAATAAATGATTGTCTATTAGTTTATGAAAGAGAATCCCATTTTTGTTCTGGTGCTAAATACAGGGGCGACCAGAGGAGGGATACTTTGGTAGATGAAATATTAGTGAAATTGGTTGCGAACAAAAACATATGAGTGAGAGATATGGCCTTTAAATCCCTTTTGGCTCCCAATGAATGATAAGCAGACAATACAATACATGTTTGTCTCTGAGAAACATTCACTTCATCTGATCCGCAAAAATACACAGTTATTGTATGGGAAATAAAAAACACTTTTTTAGCTTCTATTCCTATGAGCGCACAGCTATGTTAGGACCAAATGCTTGAATCAATGCCTCAGTCATTAATCAATGTTTCATTTTGTTTAATACTTTTAAAACTAAGGCATATATGTTGTGGACATGAGAATAGACTGCAAGAGGAAAGCATATCCAGAATGTGATCGTCAGACAAATATATAGACATTTTTTTTGATAATTGAATTCATTTAAAATTACTTTATTTTATATAATAATATAATTGTTTGTCTTATTATAAATACAATGAAATTTATGATTGAAATGCGTTTATATTTATTAATGATATAGACTTGCAATCAATGAGAATGACATCACATGTCATACATGATATAAAGCATAGGTTTTGCATTAAATCCTTTATTTGTTGAAAATTCAATACATTTAAGAATATTATTGTATATGAATATCATGTTTAATTGTGTAACCTTGCTCACTTTATTGACCATTATTTTCAATTTAAAATTACTCGTTGAAGTATTGGCTGAATGCCCAGACGAGACAGTAATAGCCCCCTGCACAGGGTGTCAATACAATCACATCACCTGTTCTGGTAGTGATGTGATTCACATGAACCGTATGTTTGAAACATTGAGCAAAACTTCAGCCGATGACCAAAAACACTATAAATACTTTTATTTGAATAACACGAACATTGATGAGCTTGATGATAATGTGTTCCGGGACATCGTGTTCAATGAGATCATAATAGAGGGCACGAAATTATCCGTTATTGATAGCACGACAACAACAATGAGTACATTCAATGTGACGAAGAGATTGTCAATCATTAATAACACGGATTTAAACGGAAATTCAATTTTGGATTTTATGAAAAACTTTGTAAATATTGAATATATTTATGAAAAAAATAATTTGAAATTAACTGAATTACCGACCGATGCGTTCACTACGAATGTGGGCCCAAAGAGCCATTTGATCAAGATGGAATTGTGGTCACCAAGCAGAATCGGTAGCTTTGCATTCAGGAATCTAACCTTGCTCAATGAACTCTATTTTGGATATCATGTCAATAATATCTCTGAGAACGCCTTCACATTTGATGAGCCCTCGACTACAACGCTGAACATATACTTAGCTCAGGATCAGTTGAAAAGTTCAAGTTTTGCACCCAATTGTTTGTCGGGTATTAAGAGACCAACGAATATAGACTTAGCAAAACAAAGTGAGCCGGGTATTACATTCCTCAAAATGGATGCTTTTCTGCCCTTTTTCATCAGTGATAACAACAATACCATTGATTTAGAGGACAATCCCTTTGACTGTGAGGACTGCCGTTCCTTTTGGATCAAACAAAATGATTTTCAATCAAGAATTCATAATTTGAATTGTAGTAATGGAAAGGCGTTTAATGACACGGGTAACTTTGCCGATTGCAGTGATCTGGCACAGTTTGAGCACTCGACTCGAATTTCATATTAATTCTATAATTATTATTGATTTTAATTATTAGTAAAAAATTGTTTATTTTTAAATAGATTTCATTTTATATTATTATTAAAACATGTTTTGAATTGTGTTTTAGAATATCATAAGTTGTGGTCAAATAAAAGCAAAGTTTACTTATTTAAGTGATAGTTGTTTGCCATAAATATAACAAAACCTTTTATTATACAAAATCACAATCAATTCAATTGAAATTCATCTTAAATTCAATAAATATTTACAGAATTAAAACGAAAAAAAATAATCAATAGATAGTATTGGCATTCAATTGAGTATTAGATTTTAAATAATATAACAATGAATTGAATTTCAAAAAAGAAATAAAAATTTCAATTCATTGATAAAAAATGTTTCAATTGTTGACAAATAATCGTTGAAGTGATCTATAAATGAAATTATTATTGAATTAAAATAAATGAAAAATTGAATGAATATTTAGACTCAAATAATATGAGAATTAAATTAAATCTTTTCATAAAGTATTTATTTTTCTAAGAATAACAATTGAAAATATAATCTGTTTGTGATTTCATTGTAATTGTGTTATCATTGTATGAGTGAATATTTCCTCATAATTGAAACCAATGTCACAATATAGATAAGAATAGAGATTAGAGTCAAAGAAATGTAAAAAATGAACTTTTATTTAAAATAAATTTCATTTTTTAAATATTATTTTTAAATATTTTTTTAATGAAAATTTTTTTTCAACAAATATATGAAAGCAAAAATTTTTTGAGAATCTCATAACTGTTTACGATTTGGAGACTTCAATGAAAAGTAATGAACATTAAAATCAGGTTAACATTAAATCTGATAAATCGAGTCTAAATGTCAATGAGAATCACATCACATGTCATGCAATCACACAATATATAAAGCGATCGCTTGTGAAGGCATTGAAATATTAATCATAGGTTTGATTGGCTTTTATTCAACAATGAATGCAATATTGAGTGAGTATTAAGACATTAATTCCACGTTTAGCCAAACAATATAACCCATACCACCTTGGTCACATTCAGTTCACAGCCTCCTCCTCTTGCACTCAGTCGTCTACGTGCTGTCCGAGTGTCCGGACGAGAGTGTGATCCTCCCCTGCAAAGGGTGTCAATTCAATTACATCGAGTGCACAGGCAGTGATACATTGCATCTGAAGAAAATATTTGATTCGTTGTCGAAAACATCAGAAGAAGAGCAAAAACATTATAAATATTTCTATTTGAACAACACTTCCATCGACACCATCGACGACAATGTCTTCCAAGACATCACATTCACTAACATCACGATTGAAAACACAAATCTGGTCGCGATATACGCGACGACGACGACGATGAAGACATACAATACGACCCTGAACTTAAGAATGGTTAACAACACACAACTAAGCGGTGATTCAATCGTGAATTTCGCCAAGAATTTCATAAGTGTTGATGAGATCTATGAGAAGAATAACAAAAAGTTCACGGATTTGCCCAACGATGCGTTCGTGTCTTCAACGCCATCGAAATTGACCAAGATGCAATTGTGGTCACCAAGCACAATCGGCAGTTTCGCATTCAGGAATTACACCTTGCTCACTAAACTCACGTTAGGCACTAATGTCACTTATATTGGGGAAAATGCGTTCGCTTTTGACGTAGCGTCCAATACGACCTTGTTAAGCATCAATTTGTCCAAGAGCAATTTAAGTACATTGAGTTTCGCCAACAACTCCTTCGCTGGCATTCAAAGGCCAACGACTATTGATTTGAGTCATCAAAAGTCTAATATAACATATCTCAAAAGCAACGCTTTTATGCCTTTCTTCAACAGTTCCGCCGATAATAGCATTGATATGGAGGGCAATGCCGTCGACTGCAGGGACTGTCGCTCATATTGGATCAAAGACAAAGGCTTTCAAACAAAGATTGATAATTTAAAGTGTAGTAGTGGTAAGGCATTCGGCGATCCGGACAACTTTGCTGATTGTAAAACATTTAAAACAAAATAAATGACTATTTTTTATAACAGATTATTATTATTTAATTTCAATTAATTAACAAAAAATTTGTTATTCAATGTTTTGATTAAATTATGTTTAAATTTGATAACGAATTGTTTATGACTTTAAAAATGATTCTTATTTTCATCGCAAAAATTTTAATGCAATTAAAGGACTTAATTAACAGAAGTTTTTTATGACTTTTAAAAGTGCAAAAAATGTATTGATTTGACAGCAATTCACAGCATTAGATAATAATAAAGCGGACGTTGACTCTCATGCGAGCCATCATTACATGCATTTCAATGCAATGTCTGCTATTTATTTGAGCTCTTGATTCCCATTCCTATTGTATTGCAATTCTTGTTTTTGTCTGTCTTTTGTTTTTCATATAATAAATGTCATTCATATTATGAATACATTCCATGCATTCGGACTTTAATTAGATTTCTCATAAACTACTCGTTTGAGCGAAAAATAAATTACAATAATATATATAATGTGTTTTTGAGTCAAAATCTTAGTTTGAATTTTTGAATAATTTAATGATTTGATCAAAGATTGATCGCATTTAAGAAACTCATGAATATATGAATATTAATATTATATAGATTTTAATGGCATATCATTTTCAATGAATTGTTTGACTTTTTTTTGTAAACAATATAAGCCTTAAAGTGAAGTTCAATATTGATTAACAGTGAAAGAGATCAATGAATATTGAGTTAAACACATTGCGTGACTAATAGGCACACCATATGATGGAAAGGCTGGAAATGAGGGCCACATAAGTAATATTATGGAAAATAATATCAATTTTTGGAAACGAATTATTAGTTTAATTTATTGCCAACATTTGAGAGCACTCGAAGTGAACGACAATAAGCCTTATATTTATCTTTAATTTAACATAAATTATATTTCAATTTGTCTTCAATTGAATGAATGTCTTTTAATGAGAATATTCTATAACTTATATTAAATATAATTACAATTATTTATTGTATTTTAAAAATAATATTTTACCCCTGAAGTGATTCACTATTGAATCGATAAAGAAATTGATAGAAATTTTTGTTGAGAATCAAATGCAGACATAAATCACATAAATGTTTAAAACAAGAAATAGATAGCATTTGGTATTGATTTTAAGGCTTCAAATTGAATAATATGTTAAACAAATTGCACTTTTGTTCCATAAAAACCCCTTATATTCTTTGGTTAAAACATAAATACAATTTTTCAGTCAAAGAGCAAAACCCGTAACGAATATGAAATCGATAGACAATTATTTTTTTCAATCTTTTTCCCTACTTTTCAATGGCTTTAAACAGAAAAACACAATATCAAAGATTGTCTGATTTTTAACTATCTTTATATCATTTTAGATTTGATACCCAAATGATTGATAGGATTTTATGTGAGAAAAACTGCAAAACTTTACAAAATAATTTTATAGTATATTATGATTTATTTCTCAAAAAATATATTCAATTCTTATAAATATTACAAAATATTAATAACAGATTTATTATAATTGATGAAAAATTATGATTAATTGCAATGAAAAACATTGATATAAGACATGAGAATATAGTGAATGTCATTGAAGGCAAATGTAATCAAATAACTAAATATAAGACCGATTGAAGAGAAATAGTGAGTGTATAGCAATAGTCTATAACTGACAGACACTATTAAAGAGGAACGGTATAAAAATGATGACAAAAAATGATGCAGAAATTGTTGGGAAAGGGATTACAAAAAAATAGTACTAATAAATAAAAGCAAAGGAAGCATAAAAGGGTTTCAAGTTTTGATCGATTGTCTCATAAAATGCATTAAAACTTAACATTAATACAGAGTTCAGTGAAAAGTAAACATAAAGTCATTCATAATTTTGTCGTATTATCAAAATATTGATTAATTTTAGAAACATTTGTAAATTACATAAACATTTAAATGTATGAATTGTTTCCATTGAATGCTATGTGACTGAAATCACTACATATTAGACATATTCTCTCTCTCTCTCTCTCTCTCTCTCTCTCTCTC
>JAQIXR010001528.1:0-11929 GCA_034700825.1 Quadroppia sp. Gr-Ori-00064
ATCTCTTTTAAAGGCTATAAATATAGTGCTTTTGAATTGGAGAACATTTTTTGATTTATTAAATAATTAAAATATAATAACTTTTCCAAAAATGCTTTATATGAATGAGTTCTTGTAGTTCTTGTACTACAATAATCCCAAAACATTCCATTCCTCAACATTCCTACCATTCATTCATTCACTACTCAATGAAAAGCTTTCATTCAGTTTATCATAAATTATGAATTGAATACGAATTGAATATTTCTTTTATGTCTACTTTAATCAATAAATTACATATACTTTTGAAGTGATTCTGAAATATTCTAAACAATAATGTTTTGTATATTATTTGAAATAATTTAATTTCGATTTAATTTCGCATTTATTTAATAATTTTACAAAAAAAAATCTTAAATATTTGTTCGACTCGTAAAGAATGGATGAATAAAAGTAAAAATACTATAATTTTTGATTTTTTCATTCAATTCATTTCACTTCTAAATAATGACTCAAAATAAGAAGTTTAGCGAAAAACTCGTTGCAAATAATTTATACATTTTTGTCATTCTCAAAGAAAATCTGTGAATTTTAATCATATCCTGTATTATAAGTTTATATATAATCTCAAAATTCAATCTATCAATGGATTGTCCAAAGAATGAGAGCGTTGTAATCATAGGCCAATCCATCCCTGAATGCAAACTCCTCTTAGAGTTTATTCAAGTGTTTATCATTCGATCAAATATTTGGAATTTTTCTCTATTATTCTCTTCATTCATAATTTGAATGAGATTTTCGCGAAACTCAAAAATTGTTTTTTGTTATTGGAATAGTAGAGAAGACACTACACTCTGTGTACTACAGAGAGTGTATAGTATGTGCACACACACTATCGCACAGTTAACAGCAATTTTGTTGGCGCCGGCGTTTATATAATATTTGCTCAAATTGTTAACTAATTTATAGAATCAAAAAATTGTAAAATATTTTTCGTGGTATAAAATGCACGAACTTTTACCGTAAGGAACACTAAATGGAATTCACTTATGGACATAAAGTGAATGCCAAAGACATTGCCTGTGCTCTGGCACTGGCACTGAAAGGCGAACCGAGTATTATGTTTCAGTAATTGCCAAACGGCGCCAACTTTTATATGTTTGATCTGAGCCAACGATTCGGTGTATAATTCACTTAATCGTTCAAAACCCAGTTATTGAACATTCAATCAATTGATTTAAATGTCATTTTCTTTTGCATTGCTTTGCATTTCATCAATAATTTACAATTCTTTGACTTTTGAATCAAAAACAATCTTTAATTGAATTTATAATTGATTTATCATTTGTAAAAATTTTCTTTTATATGAGTATAAGAATCAAATGATTTTGTATTTCAATAACAGATAAAAAATATTAGAATTTAATTGAAAACAAAAATGTATTAAAAATCGATTCATACGATTGTAATAACATATATTGAGTGCAAAATAATGTCAACAATAGATTAGATGTCATTATATTATCTTATATTTTGAATGACAGGTAAGATGTATGCAGTCCTGGGTCGACGTCACGGCCGAGTACTGGACGGCGACATTCAGGAGGGCTCAGACATATTCAACGTGACGGCAGTCCTACCTGTAATCGAGAGCTTCGACTTCGCAAATGAAATTCGTAAGCAGACGAGTGGAAAGGCTTGTCCTCAACTTGTCTTCAGTCATTGGGAGGTATGGATGGCTTTAGAGCTCAAGTGTATATCAAATGTTTATGTTTAATGGGATAAGTACTGCACACCTATATATAGGGACAGCCAATGCAACTGATAATCACTTAGCCTTTGTTTTTGCTATACTTTCCAAATACACCCTTCGTTCAAATACACCCTGAATTCTTTGCAGTAAAAGTATTTTATTAAAAAACACATAAAAACAAAATTAATAAAAAATGTTAAAAAGTTGGACAGACTTTGGCCCGACTTTGGGTACCCCTAATCTATGACCAACTATTTGGTTAACTTATAAGTTGTAGTCACTATATAACGAGTGCTCTGTCACACCTTTTCCGGTGGGAGTGGGAGTACTGGTGCTCAATCTTACCACGAATTTGTTATAAAACTATTTCGTAATTTAGGTGTGAATTATAATGATATATAATAGCTATTGAGAGCGCAGTTGTATTTGGCCAAACACTCCAACGACAGCAAATTCCACAAATAGTCTTAAAGGAAGGGCCGGTAGAGAAGGTTTAGTCAATATATTCCTGAGCTCTGATTCAGATAAATAATCTAATTTTATGGCAAAATATTATGCAATCGAAAAGTAAAACATTTCATATCTAACAATATTTGTCAAAAGTTTTGACTCAAAACTATTTTATTCTTCATTTTTCACTTTTCTTTATATCTTTTCATACCTTTCATGTCTTGATGTCAGGTCTTGACAATGAGATCCTAAAGCAGTTGTTAGGAATTGACATAATTTGAGAAAATATTCATTTAATCATTCATTCATTTTTGTCAAACATTTTTCGATTCTTTATCCGATTTAATGATAAATTCTTTTCTTTTCTTCATTTCAAAATTTTTGTCATTAAATCTCATTCACAAAACATTAACTCTTTGTTTATAGACAAAGATAACAATGAATTCACTATTTTTAACATATGTTCACTTCATTAATGATCAGTCATTTCGAGTACTCTTTACCGAATCAGTTGTTAGGAGAAGAAAATGAATGAAAATCTCAATGAAGTTAATCCTTTTGAGACAATGATGTGATAATTGTTGTCTTATTTTTGAATAATTTTGACATTAATTTTGTGTTAAATGTCGTCTGTTTTTCAGGTAATAGACATCGATCCCTATTGGGTGCCGACGACTGAAGAGGAATATGCATTATATGGTGAGAAGTCGGACACACAAAACAGAGGTCTTAAATACATGAATGGCGTTCGGCGACGAAAGGGACTCCATGTGCACGAGAAGATAGTTGAGCATGCTGAAAAACAAAGAACTTTGACCCGCAATAAGTGATTGAAATGTGTTTGAAAATATTTATGTTAAATAAGTTTGAAATTTTCAATTAATTTATATTTGTTTTCACAAAAAATAAAGACTTTATTACGAGTTGCTATGAATTTGAGTTTGTGTTTCTCTTCACTCAATTTCAAACATTTGTTCCAATGTTTGACTTAAATGAATGACAAATATTTTCGATTAAAACAAACGCAAAGACTTTATGTTATATGCGATTCCTATATATTGTATACGTTTTTATGCAAATTCTTGACTCGACGACAGAAACCATAACAAAGACATCTCCAGAGCAACAATGAATCGCATATTGAAAACAATAGGAAATGGATCAAAGTTTGGCCACAACCAAATGGTCACGAAATCTGAGGTAATTTCGATTCAATTATGAATTGAATTGAATTTAATTGAATTAATTGAATGAATGGCAACGAAGTGAAGACAGTCAAAGCGAATCCAATCGCTTGCGTCTGATTGAACGCCAGCGACAACTCCTCGAAAGCAAACTTCAGCGCCAACACCAAGTGGTCGCCACTTCCACCCGACCCTCAACCGGAAGGTTCTGAAATCATTTCCAAAAATTATTTAAAATTGAATCAAATCTTATAAAAGATCTGTAAAATCTGCCATTTCTGGGCACCGGTCGTCAGACCAACTGATTGACTTAGAAGACTTGAATGCTGTCGGTGTGGTTAACCCCGGTATCTCTACAGCAGACGAATGCGATCTCACCCCCAATGAGACATTCAAAGGCATCCAACATCAAAACCCAACGCAAATACAAGTGCAACACCAGTCCCAACATCAGTCCCAACACCTGTCCCAACACCAGTCCCAACACCTGTCCCAATACCAAACCCAACCTCATTACCAAAAGATACAAACAGTTTCGCCGTTTTCTTCACCAAAAATTCCTTCGATTATCACTAAAACCCCAACTAATCCGAAGTCAATTCCAATAATCAGATCCGACAAGAATTCACTGCAAATGAATTTCACTTCAGATAAGTCTGATTCGAGTGACCACGGATTGCAAGTGAATCCCTTGAGCACTATTCTCAGCAATGAACAGTTGCTACTCTTCGCCACTCAACCCATTTCGCCACAAACTACCCTTCAGTGCACAATAATTAGAGATAAAAAAGGTATTTAAAATATTTAGTGCTAAAGTCGATCCCTGTCCTCCCTGTCCTCATCTCATTTGATTGATACTTTAAACACAGGTTTCGACCGTTCATTATATCCCACGTATTATATGCACCTCCAGGGTATGAATGGAACAATACTATCATATCAATCATATTCTTGTCTCAAATTGTTTGCAAATAATTATTCTTTTGAAATTCGATTCATTTGACAGCAATTGTCCCAAACAGTGAGTCCGACAGAAACGACAAATCAAGCGAATCGTCTTCTCCTAAATCAAGCTTTGAATTACTGAATGTCTCGAATGAAAGTTCATTGAACTCTAACAACAGCTCAGAGACGCTGAAGACCAATGGCTCAGCAAATCGAGGACAACAATCGAGTAGTGGTGGCTATAGACAAGTGTTTCTGCTGTCCGGTCGGCGCCGGAAGAAGAGTAAGACCTATATTATAGGTAACGATCCGTTCGATATATCGCGAGGCAATTGTATCGCAAAACTCAAGTCTAATGTATTGGGGACTCAGTTCACGGCAATCAGGTATGCGTTGAAGGATTGCATCAATTATTCTGAACTCAATTCTTGTCAATGAATGATCAGAATCAACTCAAACGGTCAAAGATATGAAATCGCGTCAATTATTTACGTAAATCACTTTATGTCTCAATTCATTCAAATTACATTCATTTGTATTCAGGAAACCAATGTTTTGGGATTCAAAGGACCCCGAAGAATGACTGCACTCATCCCCAAATATGATCTGGTATTTCATTGATCAATAAATTAGTTTTAATTCAAATCCTTTAAATATATTTCATTTTTACCATAAATTGATTGGATATTTATTTTTGATGAATGGTTCAAAAGACACATCTTTTGGTCAATTCATCCATATTTGAAGAGTGGAAGCGAAACAACAAAGCGATTGTTCAGCTGAAGAACAAAACGCCGATTTGGAACGACGGTATCTTTTGGTTAATACCAATCATTACTTCAATTAAATGCTATTTTTGAACCGATTAGAGACCCAGTCGTATGTCCTCAACTTCAGGGGTCGGGTAACTCAGGCGAGTGTCAAGAATTTCCAATTAGTCACTTGTAATGAAAGAGAAGATATTGTTTTGTCTTCGCCGACCAACAACTCAAACAATGTATCGAATCCTTCATTTGCACCGACAATACCAACCACTCAACCCTTGGGAGAGAATGCGAGCAGCGATTTGGTGTCAATGCAATTCGGAAGGGTATCGAACACCCAGTTCTCGTGTGATGTCTCGTGGCCTTTGTCTCTATTGCAGGCCTTTGCTATTGCCCTGAGCAGTTTTGACTCTAAACTAGCCTGTGAATGATCGCCCATTCCTCTACTGACCATTCCTTCGCATTGGCCGTCACTTATAGTCAATAAGTTTTACAATTTGTTTGAAATCAATTTGTTTTTTATAGACTTGTTTTCAGTTGAATAAATGCAAACAAATCAAAGTTATCTCAAAATCAAAATCAATTTCTTATTTCTTATGAAACTCTCTTTTATTCCATTTGTGGAACCGTTGTTTGGGTTTATGCATATGACTGAGGATGGGTTGAAACAACCGGTCCCAACATTGGCAAAAATGGCATTATCTCATCAATTGAGTTGAAGTTCAGCCGTGGCTTCGGTTACCTGAAGATAAAAATCAAATACAAGATTGGGATCAATTGAATCCTAAGAGCATTTGCTATCAAACCATTTGAAGAAGAATTTCTACTTTTAGTTTTAAAAGTCTATTTTCTTGTAATAAAAGTTCATTATTTGTCTTCAATTCCTTCGTTTTTTCGCTTAAATCTTCATTAATAGCGCTGTTAGTAATCCAATGACCAGTTTTTGTATCAAAATTGAATGAATGTCTGTTGAGATCTAATTTGATTTGTTCTTCATTTGTGTTGTAATCAATACTTTGATTCAATTCTCTGTGAAGTGAAGACAAAGGCTTTGATTTACGCGAAGGAGACTTCTTATGAGTGAAACGATTTGAGAATAAAGGCATTGATTCTCAAAAACTATCACTGAATATGATTTTGATGACAACCTCTCAATTAAACTGACTGTCCTTTTGTTCTCTCTCTCTGACTCTCTGTTCACAAAACCAGTCAAAGGGAATTTGAAGCTTTTGAGCACAAGTAGTTTATTTAAAAGAAATGAGCAAACTGTGCAAGGTGATATTAGGTGATATTAGGTGATATTAGGTGATATTACGTGATATTAGGTGAGGGTTAAGACAATCATTTATATGAAAATATATGACAAATATTTTAATTCACATTTGATTTAAAATTTAAATAATTGTTTTGAAAGCAATGAAATCAATCGATTGAGTTGTCATCGAAACCATGAGTTTGTGAAACAAAAAAACAAAACTTTGTTTTAAATCTGTTTTTAATGTATTTTAAGTCAATTTTAATAATGAAATCAAATCAATGAAAACTCATTTACGAAAATATCTGAAAAATATTTATTTAAAACTTTTTACAATTTCTTTAAAAACGAATTATTGATAACACTATGTATTATATCTATAGCCCCTTAAACCCCTTAAAACCTTAAACACACTCATATACCAGGAATTGTTTTAGCATTAAATGAATTTAATTAGATATCAATTAAATCATATTTTTGTTTAATTTTATATAAATTAATTGAATTTCAATGAATTTCTAAAAGTAAATAATATTTAAAAATTCATTTATAAATGACTTAATGATAGCTAGAGTTTGAGTGAATGCCTGAACCTATGGTTTGTTCTAAATATCGAGAGTTTTCAAAATTTATTGAAATAAAAGTTTAATAAATTTTCTTTAGATCTCATTCTGTATAAAAAAATACTTGAAATGACAAAAAATAGTAATTTATTTGCTTTTGAGACTGAGATTAGAATCCAAAACACGAATGAGTTGACGCCCGGGGCTGTTATCGACGAAACCACCGAAAAATAGATGAAACACTCTCTCAATGACTCCATATTTTGTGTCTTTCCATTTCAGTGTCATTTCCTTCGGATTCCTTTGTTATAAACAAAGTTTTGAAACAATTAATTCAAATCTTCATATTTGTTGTGCTTTCCTTAAATCCAAACCAAACTCTTTGTCATAAAATTACTTCATTTAATCATTAGTTCAAAAATGACTTTCAATTTTATGACCGAAATGTTTGAATATTATATAGATTTGAATCAAATTTTCAATTTTAAGCAAAATATCTTATTTTATATAATAATAATGTCTTTTGTGATTTCGTTGTATTTTTTATATATTATTTTGTCTTTTAATGACAAAGTTTTGGTAAGAATTGTCTTAACATTTGAAATGTATGCAAACATTTGAAAACTATTTGTTTAGGACTTAAGTGACACAAAAGTTCACAAAACACTAATACCCGACAATGATTTGCCCCCACATTATCCCAACGGTTGGATTCCTGTCATTGAGTCGAAGAATATTCTAATTAATCAAATAAAAAATTTTATTGTTTTTGGACAACATTTGGTGGCCTTTAGGGGACCTTCGGGTCAGGCCTATGTGTTGGATGCCTTTTGCCCTCATTTGGGCGCAAATATAGGCGTCGGCGGAAAAATAGTGGGAGAATTCGGTGAGGACTGTATTCGGTGTCCTTTTCATGGTTGGACATTCAGAGGAAGGGATGGTCTTTGTGTCAAAATTAATGAAACGAAGAGTCAGTTCACTATTTGATGGAATTATTCAAATTAATTGAAAATTATTCATTTATTGATTAGCCCCTGAAATACCGACGGCGCGAATCAAAGTCTGGGATTCCATCGAAATTAATAACAATGTCTTTGTTTGGTATCATTCCAAAGGTTTGGCACCCAATTGGTATCCACAAAGAATACCACAAATAGAGACAAAGATGTGGGTCTTTGAGGGAAGGACTGAACATATGGTTAGCTGTCATTTACAGGTATTTCTCGATCTGTAAAACAATTAAACCAATTGTCAAACAAATCGATAGGAAATCCCAGAGAACGGACCGGATAGGGCACACCTCCATGAGCTTCACAGCCCGTCTATTATTGGCGGAAATTTCATTTCAAAACATATTTTTCACGAATTAATGTCAAGAGTTTTATACCACGAATGGGAGTCTGAGTGGTGGCCATCAGAAGCACCCGACCAGCACATGGCAAACATGACTCTCAAGAGTACTAACAAACTCTTCGGCTATTCTTTACCGGAAATCAATTTCAACATTCGTCAAATAGGACCGGCATTTGTTGAGCTGTTCTATAGTACCAGTGCTTTGGGTGGTATTAGTGGAGCGTTCATTCAAATGGTAACCCCTATTGAACCCAATCTCAACCGAATAGTTCATCACATTTATACCGAACCCACTCTTAAGGCCAAACTTTTTGCCAAATTCATGCTTTTCGGCGAAATAAAAATGGTTTGAATTTATGAGAAATGAATGAATTGTTTGAATTATAACTCATTTCAATCACTGATTTCATAGTTGGAAAGGGATATCATTATATGGAATAACAAGAAGTTCCTCAAGAATCCCGTCTTCTCCAAGAATGAGAGGTCATTAGTTGTGTTTCGGCGATGGTTTAAACAGTTCTACTCCGAAGAAGACTTAAATCAATGGTAATAATAGCAAACAATTGTTTGTGAATTGAGTTTGAAATAAAAGTTTTGAAAAAATGATTAAAAATATAATAATTTGTTTGAAATAAAATGAAAAACTTTTTGACTTCAAAAGTAGTGATGATTTGCTGCCATCTCTTGACTGAAATGATTGGATGTTTTGATTGTCATATCATTGAATGTTTGCCACAATTTGTCTGAAGTGACAGTCATTCACATAATGAACAATGTCTTCAACCGATGACTTCAGGAGAAAATGGGATAAAGAAGAATATGAACGAAAAGCCCAACAGAGGATCAAAGGGAATGTGACCACAAGTGACAATGAGTCCGACAAAGAGGACACGGAAGGAACGGAGGGAACGGGCGATAAGGAGACGGAAGAGACGAAAGAAGTGCCCAAAAAGAGGGAGAATCTGAAGCCACGGGAATTCAAAGTGGACTTAGAGTCACGGCTCGGGAAGACGGTTGTCATCAATAAGTCGACCCCTTCTTCACAGACCGGAGGCTTCTATTGTGATGTCTGTGACTGTGTTGTGAAGGACTCAATCAATTACTTGGATCACATCAATGGTAAGAAACACCAAAGAAATCTTGGGATGAATATGAAGGTCAACAGATCCACACTCGAAGACGTCCGCAAACGGTTTGAGTACAACAAACGCAAACTCGAAGAAGAGCGCAAAGAGTTTGATATCGAGGACAGGGTTAAGGAGTTGAAGGAAGAGGAGGAAAGACTCAAAGAGTATCGCAAAGACAAACGAAAGCAGAAGAAGAAGAAGAGGAGAGAAGAGGACGACGAAGACGATGAGGTCGGGCAACAAATGGCACGACTGATGGGGTTCTCGAAGTTTACGGATCAGAAGAAGAAGTGAATGTCATTATCATTGGTTTGACAAACATTTGGACAATTGTTTCATTCAATTCATATATCATTAAATGTTTTTGATATTAAATGTATTTAAAAATTATTATTTTTTTCATTCAATTCATATTCAGTTATTTGAATGACTGTCCGAAAGGGGAAATGACTTCAAACCCAACCCTCAAAAGCGTTTGCAAATATGTTTACACTTCAACACCTCTAATGTGAACACTGAAAGTGTGTTCATATTCTGCACATTATATAAATTATAACAATATTAGAAATGAATAAATCGATAGAAATAATGATTTTTATCAAATATTGTGGAAATAATTAATTTTTACATTTGTTTTCAATGAGAAACACTACTTCTGGTACCGACGACCGACCCTAAGTTGCACCAAGGGGGTTCTTAGATAATCCAATAAATCGAACTTTCGTAAGAAATCAATAAAAGATTTTTCGTTAAAATCTAAAAATTCAAAATTAACTCAAACTATACCCACATTCAAGGGTTCATATATGAGATGTTTGACTGTATAGGTGTAGGAAAGTTAGCTATGCTATCATTGCTGTGTATATACTGTAGAATACCTTTCCAACTATACATAAAGGTATGTATACTTTATGTTGTGTGCAATGTTTGGGACGGGTGTGTCTTCAGGTGACTTGTAGTCAATAGAGTGGACAGTAATCAAACTACTGTTGAGGATGGCGTTGTTGTCGGGGTGTTGGGCGCCGTGTTTTACCCTGAACTCTGGATTCGTTAACTTAAGACACGGATCGATAATAATCTCATTGTATTTTGCATTCATTCACGTCTTGTCGACCTTTTACTCCCTATACATCCTAATGGGTGGACAGTCCGATACATTCTACTCCCCCTTATTCGAGTTCAACCGCTACGGAATGACAGTCTGTTCCTCTTTGCTCACAATATATAGCATTTCGTATATATTCTTCTGCTGTTTTGGTCTCATTCATGGCATCAAAACTGTAAGAATGAGATAATATATGACATGAATTTTAGTCAGAAATGCATTCATGTATTGATTGTCTGTTTGATAGGAAACGCGTTTCTATTATTTGCCATTCATTTACTTCACTCTAATTGAGATCTTATTCATGATATCGTTCGGAGTTTTTATGGTCTATCGATATTACCATAACGTAAGTACTGGTTGTCTCATTTGGAACCCTAACCCTTAATCATACCCTAATCATACCCTTAAT
This sequence comes from Quadroppia sp. Gr-Ori-00064, assembly GCA_034700825.1. NCBI lineage: Eukaryota > Metazoa > Arthropoda > Arachnida > Sarcoptiformes > Quadroppiidae > Quadroppia > Quadroppia sp. Gr-Ori-00064. The sequence continues at coordinate 10,891 of JAQIXR010001528.1, forward strand.
CATACCCCTTATGCAGGAATGGGCGACATTTGCGTCACTGATTCTGTGGTCGTATTCGTGTTATCACTTCTATCTCTATCTTGTGGTCATTTCACTCTATTATACCCTAAAAGAGTTACAAAATCCCACTTTCATTGTAATGTATCCATGAATTGGTCGCACATTTGAACATATAATCAATTAATCGACAATTTTTACGATCAAAACAATTATTAATACTTTTGATCCAAATTCTTATACATCTGTTGAGTCATTGACTTTAATTGACTTTAATATAATTTATAATTTAATTGATTTTTAATTTCATTTCGTTTCTGAACCTCAAAAGTGTTCATAAAAATCACAAAACTTTATATTTTTTTATATATTTCACAAACAAATAAAAATGATTTGAATCTCATGTCAAATGAAAAAATATTTGTATCAATCATTGAATCAAGTTTTCATTATTCGTGGACAGACTGGAAAGGGTGCAAAGTTTGACTAATTCAGGAAAACTTTAAAATAGTTTTGAGAAAAGTTTGGAAAGAATTGAATGTTTTTAATGAATGGATATATCAGTGAATTCCACAAATTGAAAGAGGTTTCGATAAATAATTATAATTTAGTGATATACCCCTTTCTCAGGTGGTAAATAATTTGTATCAATTTTTCATTATTTTAATATTTGTCTAATCTTTTGCATAATTTAGTTTTACATTTGATTTTAAAATTTCTTTATCATTGATATTGTGTCCAAAGATGGCATTAAAGTAACGAATAGAAAATCACTATTTTTTAATAAAATGAAATATTTTGCAAAAAATGTTTCCTAACTTTTAAGTAATATATTTGACTTAACTTTTAATAATTTTATAACCAATAATATCATTAAACAAATCTTTTATTACAACAATTAACACAAATGTCTACCAATAAGTCAAATATCTACCAATAAAATATAATATTAATAACTATTAATGTATTTTATTCTAAATACTAATTTTTCTAAAAAATCAAGAGAGAGAGAGAGAGAGAGAGAGAGAGAGAGAGAGAGAGA
>JAQIXR010001529.1:0-11923 GCA_034700825.1 Quadroppia sp. Gr-Ori-00064
AGAGAGAGAGAGAGAGAGAGAGAGAGCATAGGTGTGTATCATTCTGTATGTACATTAAAAACTGAATGCACTGTATGACATAATATAATGACCATGATCTTTAAAGAATAAGACGTGAGATGACATGGGCACATATCCAAGATCACTCTTTTTTTGTAGATTAGATACAAAGTAATATTGTTTATATTAAGAGAATTTTGGCTCAAATCTAAACAATGTTTTATTACATCAAAAGGTATTGATTAAAAACATTTCAATTAATTCATTGGAATTGTTATATAAATAGAAACACATTAAAAGTTTTAAACATGTGATAAAATTCACTATGATTACATTAAAATGAACAGGATCATATTACTACAAAAGATTGTGCAATGCAAAAAAAATGACACATAATTTTCCTACTGTCCATTAGACCCCATTCCAAAGGATTACAAAACACATTCTTCACTCGAAATACAAAGACCATAAACTCATAGATCATGTGTTTGTTTAAGGTTTTCAACATTTTTGTTAACATTATCCAAAGGTGTCGTAAATATTCTGAGAATTAATCTCAACGTAAGTGTTATTTCCGAGATTAGACGCCTTATCAGAAGCGCAACATTAGTGGCGATCCTTTGCTTCAGTGCTATTAAACTCATCAATGATTTTGAATCAAACAAACCATTGATCACTGCATTCACGTCTCTGTTGTCGACATCGGCGGTGGCCTTACTGTCCAATTGTCGTTGAAATCGCGATAGTGTTCGCATACCTCTATAGTCCGATGGCTGGCCAGTGAGGACGTGCCGGTCGTCATAGTTGTCTTCAGCCATAATTAGTGGCAATTTTCTCACTAAAAATTTCTTCGCTCTTATTAGAGACGAGATCTCATTCAGTGTAAACACGGCCTCAATTGTGGACAGTAGTAGTTGTGATAAAATCAATGCTAATATTAGATAACATTTTTGATTAAAACAAAACATAATTAAAAGAAATTATTTTAAAAGTTATTATTATTTCAAAATATATTTGTTATACAATTGAATATTTGTTATGAATTAAGAAAAATGTTTTTAATGTTGAGAAAAGTTTTTTCTCATTTTTTTGTAAGCATTTAAATACAAGACATCGAAGAGAAGGTCAAAACATTCTGTGAACAAATAATTATTATTTTTACAAAAGACCGGAAATAAGAGACAAAAAAGTTTATGTTAAAAGTTAAAAGATTTTTAGTATTATATTTATTGCAAAAAAAAAACTCAATGAATAAAATATATGTAAATTGTTTTCATTCAGTATTTAAAGTGAATTTTAATAATAATATTATTTACGAATAATAATAATAAATACGATTTGTTTGAAATGTTTTTGATTTCATTAATTATACATTTGTGTTGACAGCTAAAGGTTAAGGCAATATAATGACCAAGGTGATGCTTTGAAAGGGGCATGGAATAGAAGAGCATTAAAGATGATAATGAATACACATTCACTTCATTCAAATCAATTCAAAACTTTTTATTTTAATTGAGTGAAAGAAATAAACATTTTATACAACAATATATTTGAACGTTATATCAAATACTGTGAAAATGTTTTCTCAAATGATTTCAAATAATTCAAAAAATAAGTAAAAAATATATAATTAAAAAAACTAATAATCAAATCAAAAAATCGGATAAAAAGTAATTTTTTTCTAATTTTGTTATTGAAAGTAATATTAGTTAAACATCTCATGCACTCCTCTATAGGCTATCGCTATCACAGGCCTGGCATTAATTACTCTTCTTTGCCAATGCTGTCGAGAATTTTGATAACTGGAATGATGGGTGACTTCGGGAGTGTCTTCGATTTGCTGGGAGGTGTGTTCGGGATCACTTTATCACATTTGTCGCTGTCTTCTCCATAGTCAGCGCACAGGAGCTTCAGTGTGTCCAATGCGAAGGCGTTCATCAGCTTCTCGTGACCATCGATGGACTGGGCGTCACACTTGTCGGGGATACTCTCGTATGTCTTTTGTGTACAGCCCTTGAATATGTAGTAATGGCTGTAAAGAGTAATTGAAAGAGAGAATGAGAGAGAGCATTGAAGAGAGAATAAGAGAGAGTATTGAAGAGAGTATTAGAATCATTGTCTGCAAACGAAATGATTTACAGCACAGGTATTATAGTTAAGCGCACACATGACTAACATTTTTCACAGCAAATCCTAACGAAAAAAAACTCGAACTTTTTTAACCACTTTTGGTCTGAATATCAAACATATACTTTCTTCGCCCCTTTAAACTCAATTCACCCCTTTTTTTGTACACTCACCAGCAGATCATAGGCATCTTGAGCTTGTCCTGTGCACCAGTGAGTGAGACGGCGCCGTCCAGTGCCTTGACCATGGTCCTCCAACATGTGGCTGTGCCAGACTTGGCATTGTTGCCACAGACGCCCAATTTGAGGAACTCTGCGGACCTCTTACTGGACTTACAGATGTTGTTCGTGTTCTTCACAGCCGAATACATCATAAGACCCAACACTTGTTTACTCAAACCTTTGGTACATTTGTTGGAATATTCTTTAATCCATTTCTGGTATTCATTATTAGCACTGAAAATAATTCATAAAAAATAACATAAATTTCATTATTTTCTGACAAAATACCTGCAGAAAGGCTTGAGTCCGGCCTTGTCCTCGGGGTACACCCGTTTCTCATCGCCCCACAAGTAGATGCTGTTTATGATGTTGTCGAGTTTGAGCTCATTCTTAGCATTACACTCAATACCGGCCGAATGGGTCGTATGTATTATCGACAACAGGATAACAATGAGTGAAATCAGAAGCGTTTGCATGATTTTCGTCTCAAATATAGTCTTCGGTATATTTAGAGAGAAAACTGTTATGACTCTTAAGCACAACAAAATATACTGAAGCAATTCGTCCAACAAATACCCCTTTTTATAACTGAATATTTTGACGTTTTTTTTCTTCTTCTTCAATCTGTACATCCATTGAGAGAAGAGATGAAGAGAAAAAACTTTCCCATCAATTGTCAAATATATTTCAAACACTCCTGTCATTAGAGGAAAAAAAGGGTTTGAATGGAAAAACATATATATGTATTGAATATTCTCAAGGTCCTCTATTCTACGGCCAATGCAAGGACAAAAGGGTGCACATCCAGCACAGGGGGTAGACCTAAACAATTTTAATATAAGTCTATTTTTGAATAAAATATTTTTTATGATTAAAAAATTATTTCATTATATTTTATGTTAAAAATATTTTTGGTTTCTTTGTTTCAAGAATAATATTGTCTTTCGAATGGAATGAACTTGGTCGAAATGGTGGTCCACAAATGCTTGTGCACCGGTACGAGAAGTGTCAAACATGACCTTGCGCTTGAAGAGTGTTCATAAATCTGGTGTTTTAGACATACGAACAGCGATTCGATTGCATAAAAGTCTATATAAATTATAGAGTAATCGCATCTCAAATATAATACACACATAAGTAATGGCAATCAAATGGTCTATCAATGCCAATGTCATTGTCAATGGCTTTACACAACTCATAGCACTTAACAATTGAACAATAGTTGCAGTCAAGTGCAAGACCGGAGCGCACAGGTATGTAGTGGTGGTGGCCGGTCATGGCCAATATTTTTGATCCCTGGTATCTCTAAAAGGGGTGATTATATTACAGAACATATTATTATTTAAATGTCTTTCATTATATGCGAAATAAATTAAGGGTTTTTTTATGTGAATTATTTTTCATCACCTGATTGTGGTTAGCATTTACTTTCTAAGGGGTGTGAAATCATTTTAATCTAATATTCTCAATAAATTCAATATCCAGGTCTATAAACAGGTTTAGAATTTTAAAATATATTTTAAATATAGATTTTTATATATTTTTGTGAATATATGCAAAAAATGTGAATATAAATCAAATGTTGAAAATTATTTTTATTTTATTTCAATACAAAATTCACGTCTTATTCATCTCATCATAAGATTGACATAACTTTACGTAATATAACATCTCTTTATAAATATAAACATTTATTCAATAAATATATATTTAATTTTCATTTTACACCCCTTTGTACATTTGCACGTAAAAGCACCTGAGCATAGAATATATATCTCCTCACATAATAATTATGGTTTTAATTGACATTTGAATTGATTTGTTGTCTCTTATCACACACTCAGAGAATCACTTCATATGTGATGTCATGTCATCTGTGTGTAATTCAGTGAAACAAACATTTTTTATAAAGAAATTCATTGCGAAATAAATGATAGCACCGATACCTATAGAGGATTTTAGTTGAAATTATTCTCTTTGAATGCAATGAAAAATTTGATGTGAAGTTCAATAAGTAATTTGTTTTGTATTTTATAGAAATTTATTTCACAGTAATATTGATATGAATTTTCAAACAATTAATTTCAATGCTTTGCGAATGCATACCTAATAGTGGAATGAGGGAAAGGGATCAATGAAAAGAATTAGTTTATAAATGAATTCATCTAGGTTCATCTGTTGTTATATGAACATTGTTATGTCATATACGCACGTATTTTTCATGCTCTTTCAAGAGCCGGGTCTCATCCGAGAGCGATTCCACATATTTGGCCAGTCGTTTAAAATCTTTGGACTTCGTCACATCGACATAGCATTGTTGGTACTGGAGTTCAAATCAGGGGGAAAAACAACAAATAATGAGTTATTAAAAGTTTTTTTTCAAAATAATTGTAATCCCTTTTCTCTCACACCTGACAATCGCCTCGCGTTTCATCGTAGAAGTCAGCCCCTGGAGAGGCACGTAATTTGTCGCACTTTTTTGTCAAACTCTACCCGAAAATTGCAATAAAAAACATAAGCCTTAAGTAAACAAGAATTTCAAATGTATTTCATAGAATATGTACTAAAATTCCTGTCAAAACAATTGCAATAATTAATGTTGTTTTGCCCCCTTATTCACACCTATTCACACCTACATCATATTCGTAATACGGATCCAATTTATAGCACTGTTGCATCGCTTGTTTCACATCCATGGGCTGATCGCTCTTACAGATGGCACCCGTGATGTCCATCCAGTTCTCGGTGTCCTGTCGTTCCTCGAGATTCTTGGGTTCATTGCATTGAATATATTGTTGTTGTAATAGAAACACATTTATAATGACGGCGACTATGAATGCAGACATAGTGTATGAGCTCAACAATAGATGAACAATAGATGAACAGTAAATGAACAGTAGATGAACAGTAAATGAACTAGTTCATATTCGATTATCAAGTTTATATATGATTTGTATTTTTATGGCACAGGTATGTGTGTGTGCTCTTTGTTAGCGAAACAATATTGCCAGGGTTGGGTGTGGGCTATCAATGGGGCGATTTTCAAGATAATTTTGAACCATTTAATGATTAATTTAATTATCGATTATAAAAAGGGTGTGAAATATAATAATTATTTATTTTAGATATTTTAAAAATTGAAATCAATTTCCCTTAATGTGTAAGGGGGTGACACCCCCTTCACAATAACTGGTACATTTGATTAAATAAATGACACAAATCTATTGATTCTTATGGCACCTGATATTTGTACACCTGATTAAATATAAGAGACATCAGAATTAATAATAGCTCTCTCTCTCTCTCTCTCTCTCTCTCTCTCTCTCTCTCTCTCTCTCATCATATTATCTAAAAATATTTGTTTAATAATTTCGAGTGAAAAACAATAGCAAAATAAATGCCTAATAATTAACATTGAATGAAAACACTCTTTAATAGTAATGAACATTATTTTCAATAAAAACATATTTTTATATTTATGTCAAATGATGTAAGACTTGAAGCAAAAGAATGTGTATTTTTTAGGTATAAAATCACAATTTATTTGCAATTGTTTTTGTGAATCAAAGCAAAACTTGTTTTTCATTCTCACATATGATATGATTTTGGTTACAAAAGAATGGATAATAAAAACTTGTTTTCCCCCTTATAAACGCATACACACTTTTTGCAGTGTTTAATGATTTTGGGATATATTGCCATAAAATACAAATGCATTGCTTTTTGATGTAATTTTTTTCAAATATAAGACACGATTTATGTTAAAGAAAAGTTTATTTAACATTTCTTTTTTTTTATCGAAAAATGCTATAAAAATGAAATCATATTTTGCTTTAATTTTACTTTTTTTCTAAAGACATGAAAAGTAAATAAAATATTTAAAAATTGCATTCAGTTTTCAATTGAATTGTATGTTAAATAAAATAAAAAATTGATTTACTGTTTAATTAGTATTAAAAGCAAGTATTACTCATATTATTATTCGTATGCATTGACTGTATTTATAAATAATTCATTAGACGCCTAACCTTCGAGTGCTTCCAAAAACAACTGTTTCTTTTTTCGTCAAAACAATATTATTATATTTTTACTTTTAAGGGGCTATTAAGTCATGAAATATATGATTGTGATTTTGGAATGCAATCATGTAATACATTTAAAGGGGTAACCTCTTTGGTGAAGGTGGGGGTGGAAAGGCAGATAGGAAATGGATGTTAATCGTTGTTTATAATAATTATTTGAATTTTAAAAGTGAATGAAATATATGAAAATAAATCCCATTTTGAAGGCTTTACCCCCTTTTGGATTAAAGGGGATATTGAGCGCATTGGTTACCCAACCGTTTCATAATTAGACGCCTAAGACATGTATTTCTTTACACTTTCACATAAACAGTATTTTTAGAGATTTAATAATTTTGTGAAAAATATTTTTTGAATTTTATTTGTTAAGTATTCGCACAACTATTCAGTCGTACACAAAAATCCTTATAATTTTCTTGTTTCGCACCTGAAAAATAATTATGAATTTCATTCACCTATATATCTATCCGATAGCCATCGCGATACTGATTCCGGTGCTATTACTTGTGCCGTAAGTTCTCTAAATTGATTTTATTTATTTATTTTCAGTAATATTTGTAAATAATTATAATTAAAATAAAATTTTTTTTTAATAGCTATATAATAGCCATACATAATGAACACCTAAACGCCTTTCTTCCCTATACGAGCGACACTGGTATCATGACTGTTGAGTCCGGGGTCTTCTCACAGATTCTGCTTATAATCGCACTGTTATGTGAGTAAAAAATTTATATTTATTTCAAATACAAAAAGTTTTTAAAAATATTTAAAACATAAAAATAAGTTTTCAATACTTTTTTAAAAGTTTGTTTCAATGAAATGAAATGAAATATCTGTATAGAAAAGACATACAAACATTGATGTCAATGAATTGTATCAATTGTGATGCAATTCTACGACATTTATAACGTGTTATGAATTTACTTCTATTGGATGTGACGTTAATATTATTCTTGGATTTTGTATTTCAGACGCAATTCTAAGTTATTTACAATACCTTCAGTTGAATACAATTTACACATTAAGCGATAATATAATACAATTGAAAGCATCGATTCACAAGAATAAGACAAAACTACTCAATTTCAACGCCTGGTCATTATATATAGCCATTTACATCGTGGTTGTCATCACTTCGGTGGTGAGCTTCCGGGTCAACGAGTTCCCGATCTTACATCCCATACTCGCCATCACGTTATTCGTGGCAATACTGGCGTTCGTTGCGCTCAAGACTTGGATATCTATGCGTTTGGCGCCACAGGTGTGAAAACAGTGTATACATTGATTTAAACCTACCATAAAGTTATGCTTATAATACTTGCGTATTATATGCGTTACTTTGAGGTATATTATCGTAAAAGATGCTTGCACAATTTTTCTATCCCTGAACAGTTTGTTTGTCTGTGCAGATCAATAGCAAACTGATTGCCAAAATACGTCTGATAATAACTGTCCTCTTATTGATTGCGTTGATCACAGCCGTCGTGTGCGGCATCTGGTCGTTCGCCGTCACCAAGAACACAAAGCTCAAGCACCGGCTACACTGGAAGAGCCAGGACGAGGGCTATGTCCCGCACGTGATGAGCGCAGTGAGTCAGTGGCTGTTTGTCCTACTCTTGTCGCCATATTTTGCCACATATTTCAATGAAATGAAGTCAATGACCATTAATGACGGAGTGCTTCGGATTACGTTTAAGACAACTGTGAAGACGACGTCCACTACTGTTAAGACACAGAAGAGTAAAGCAAATCAGACATCAAAAATGTAATACACTTTTTCATATATAGAATATTCTGTGAATAATTTAATAGAATATTTTATTATTGTATTACAAGAATATTCTGTTAGTATATCAGAAAATATATTCATAAATATTGTATTTATGTATTAATAATTCAAATAATTATTATAACATTTAATATATCATTCGTTTATATAAATTATTTCAATTTTTTAGGCGAAAAATGTATTTTTTTTTTTGCTTTAAAATAACCCATTTTGTGTTGAATTGTCCCCTTTTGCATGATTTCCAAATTGATTGTCTCTGATGTTTAGCCAAATATTTTTGTTTTTAATTATTATAAATAATATAATTCAATGAAATTACGAATAAAAGTGAAACTAATTGTCACACAAATTATTATTAATTATAATTTGTAATAATAATAAACACGGATTCAATTGATTGATATTCATGTAATGGATGTGTTTGGCCCTGGTGATAATATGTATACTGTACTTTGAGTTAACAACAAAATACACCTTTCCTTTAAAAGTAAGTAAACGCTAAAAAAGTTTTATTATAAAACAAAAAAATTTTTTTCTATACATTTATTAAAGAATATATTCAATAGAGTGCTCTATATAGCACAGGGTGTTAAAAAAGTGTGTCATTTCTAGAACTAAAATGAATAATGAAAAGCATTCTTCCGTTTCAAAGTAAGGGTCATTTTATGATTTTTGCTGATGAATAACACAAAACAATTCATTTAATGATATTCACCCTTAAGTGAGCTCACGATCGAAGAGTCCATTCGTTTGGCGAACGATATGTTCGTTAAAGTCATTGAAACGAATGACACAAAAATGGGTCTAAAAATCGCCGATCAGTTCACTGATGGAAGTCTTTATCACTGCTATTTGAAAGCCATTTACATGATTCTGGTGGCGGTGTTCACATCAGACCAGGTTTGAGTGCTTTCCTCTCTTATGATAATCAGTGAACGAAATATTTAAGGATCGCATAAGAGATGCCGAAAACGCTGTCAAAGATATGACAAAAATAAGCAATCGTTTGAAAAGAGGAGGTTTTGTGAGCACTGTTATGAAGATTATCAAAGCACCCAATTATGAAAAATATACGGACTGTGAGTTAATTATTGATTTTTTTTTTGTAGAATATTCTCATAAAGAATATAAATATTATTGAATTTTGTCATCATTTGCCTCCTTTACCTCCCTTTCCCCCTTTAGTGGAAGCACACGCCGAACTGTTTCACGCCTACAGCTATGCCTTCAGTACCACAATTGTAGCCATGAATACATTCAACTTTTACGGCGTTATTAAATGTGCTTTTCGTATGAGAAAATTCCTCAACCATTTCCAGTGAGGAGTCGTATTGGGAATAGCTATGAATTGGAAATAAATTCCTCTGTTTTTTGTGCAGAACTTGCAAACAGATAAAGCGATATAAGCGTGAATGGGAGAGCGAGATATCCCGGGCCAACTACATGGCGGGCGTGCTGTTCGCCAACGGGTGCAGTCATTTGGTCATCAGTCAAATACCGCCCCGAATATTGAGAATCGCTAACTTTTTGGGCTATAGGGGCGTCGAGAGCATTGGTTTGGATCAGATCAATAAGTCCTCGTTCATGTCGGACGGCATCAACAGTATGTTGGCCAGGACCTTTTTGCTGTTCTTTTGGGGCTATGCCCAGACGCACACTGGCCATGGACCTATTAATATCGGTGCTTATGATGATGTGCTTCAGAAAGAGTTGACTAAATATCCAAATGTAAGTATTTTATGACACCTGTAGACTAGGCCTGAGTCTGAGCCTAAGCCTATGGAGTGCTAATAATATGCAAAAATATTATTTTATTTCTTCTTTCGATATTTCAATTGAAAAAGAGTTTATTCTTCAATGGTTTGAAAGCAAAATCCTATCAACTGAAGGGCCAAATAGACCCGGCTATCGATAATCTGAGACAATTAGAGAAACGCATTGAAAACAATGAAAGCTTTGTTGCAAACGTTTGGTACTATTTTGAGCTACTCTTCAGTTATGCCCTGAAATGTGATTGGAATGAATGCGTCAAATATGCAGAATTGATGAGAAATAACACACAATTCTCGCCCTCGTATTTCACGTTCGTTGAAGGGGTATTCCGTTATGTCAAAGCTGTGGACGATTGTGATGGGGCACAGATGGACAGGGCGTCGGAATTGTTTGAGTAAGTGGTGTAAAAATTGCCTCAAATAACAAAAACTGTTAACTATTTTTGTTATTAAAATTTCAAAGACTTGTTCCAAAGCTTCGTATCAGACATTTGGGCAAAACTATTACCCCTGAAAAGGTAGCTGTCGTCCGATCGGAGAAATATTTTAAGCAAGATCACTTTTTGATGCTACCAGAGATGGTATGTATTTTTGCACAACTGATTTCATAATAATTTCATGATTTTTAATTAAAAGGAGATTTTATATCAATTTAATTGGCATTCGTTTATCAGAGGAAACGATATTCTGTTGAATAAATTCATGCAAAGAATCGAAAAACAGGTTCACAAATACAGAGATGACATCGGTATTAATGTTATTTATATCGAGAATATATAAAATGTTAAATAAGTTTGTTTTTGAATGATTAGATTCAGGGGAATATTTAGATAACTACTTGATTGCAATGTTCTATAAGGGGGTCATTCATAGACTTATGGGACAACAAATTGAGGCCAAGAAGTGTTTCGAAGAGATTCTTGAAAAGTATGCTATTTATAAATATTCTCATAATTAAGAATAAACACATTCACTGTTGACTCAAGTGATACACGAATAGGCGGTGAGTACTCCCTACCAGCGCAGGCATGTCTTGAAATGGGCTTAACTGAATTGGAGGCCAATAATTGCAATGAGGCGAAGAAGTGGTTAAACAAATGCATTCACGACTACACCCGATATCTGTGCGAAAACTTTGTGCACATCAGAGCGTATGCAGCGCTGAGAGTGTTGGGTGAGGTCACCGGTAGTCAAGGGGAGGATAATAGTAAATGTAAGTATCAGGGGTATGATCAGGGTTGATCAAATTGTATTATATTTATTCATCTGTATATAAAGTGGAAGAATATCGTCGTCAATGGCTTAAAGAGAATATGATTGAAGAGAAATGTTATGAAGAGTTGGTCAAAGATGAAGAATTTTATGGTTAAAAAATTTTTGTTTTTTACAATTATTATATAGTTTTGAAATTATTTTAAAATTTTTGAAAATATCAAAATAAAATGAAATAAAATTTTCTGAATTTAATAATAAATTCAATTATTTTAATTAAAATTACAATACATTACAAACAGAAACAATTATTTTCTCAATTATGACAAAAATCTATTGAATTTCTCTCACAAAGAGAGAGAGAGAGAGAGAGAGAGAGAGAGAGAGAGAGGGAGAGAGAGAGAGAGAGAGAGAGAGAGTTATTTTACTAGCATAACCTTTGACGTATTGATTTTGTATGACCAGGATAGGCCAATTAAAACCTAATATATCACCAATCTAATGTGATATTGATGAATGACCAAGATAAAAGTAGAAACACAATGTAAAACACATTCCAATTATTCTTTGATTTCAAATTTTTATTTAATTCATTTATTTTAAAGAATATTTCCTTCGTTTGTTTGAGGTAATAGCTATTTGTTGTTGTAAAAGGTTTCCTTTGAGTAAATTTTAGGTGTTCCTCTGGGGAAATTTTAAGGTTTCCTCTGGGGAAGT
>JAQIXR010001530.1:0-11918 GCA_034700825.1 Quadroppia sp. Gr-Ori-00064
TTTTTGGTCAACACATCGGTTGTGCCCCTTTTAAACACATATCGCCCCTGACTGTCGTTTTGCAAATGAAATGAAAAGAAAAAATAATTTTTTTACAAATTATTTGTCAAATAATTGTCACTAAAAAACAGTATTCAAACCGTTGGCCCTTTTTGTTCGCCTCTTCATAAGTCCTCAAGACTTGTGAAGACGTTTTGGTGATCACACATAAGTCAATATTACTCCCGGAGCCCAAGTCGTTGAAGATGCCGGCGGCGATCGCGTCCCGGACCAGCTTCTTGCCCTCTTCGAGCTGTCGGGCCAATCGAAAGGCCATTGAAAAGCATTTGCTTTTGGTTTTGTGTTTTCACTTACGGTTAGGTTTGGTTTCCAACCGGCCTCGAAGACGGCCATCGCGGCCAGTGATCCCGAGCCCATCGTCACGTACGGCACTTTGTCGGTAGAGCCGTGCGGTGCGATCGAGTATAGGGACGGACCGTTGCTGTCCACACCTCCCAATACCAGTGCGGCGCCGATATTGCCCTGATATCTATGATTGACATAACGTTATTTTGAGAGAGAGAGAGAATGGGAGAGAGAGAGAGAGAATGGGAGAGAGAGAGAGAGAGAGAATGGGAGAGAGAGAGAGAGAGAATGGGAGAGAGAGAGAGAATGGGAGAGAGAGAGAGAGAATGGGAGAGAGAAAGGGCTACTCAAACTTACTGTTTATTCATCTATAAAAATAAGGGGAAATTGTATTATATTTATAGCATATACACAAAAATAACCCTAATTTATAAATACTTTGAATTACTCGATAACCAATGAATTCATTCATTCATTCATAGTCTCCAAAGAGTGACTCATCGATGGATATATCAATTGGTGGTATGAATGCATATTAGACTATCATTGGCTATGCTCTCAATATTCTTGACTTTGAATTCTCTTTACATTTTGTCTAATAATTAGTGAAAATTTCAAACATAATAATTAAATGACAATTAATGTCAATAATTATATTTGTGTTCTATATATTGCATTCACAATAGACATAATAGATATGAAATGTGAACACTATTAGTGAATGTGATCTAACAGTGATGTGAATGACCTCAACATTGATGGCATGAATGCAGTGAACGCCCAGAAAAGTATCGCCGAATTGGCTGAACTTGAATATAAATAACAGCATAAATGCAGACAAATATATTGGTTGCGAATCAATGACGTGTTTTGGGGCCAATTGTGACAACAAATGCCTAATGAATGCAAAGTGCAGTCAATTATTGGCAGTGAAAGGGGCTGTCGATTGACTATTGGTTGGGAACGTAATAACTATGAGAACCCTTTGAATGCATTTAACACTGTTTTGGAGTTCAATACATAATCACAACAACAAAATCAATGCAAACGATAGTCAAATGTGTTTACAATAAGCGATATTTGTATTAATTTTATAATCATTTAATCAATTATTTAAATTAAATGACAAATCGATTAATATTTTTTGAATCATTTTTTACTAATAAATAATAATAACAATAATTGTGTTGATTATATTTGACGACAATTCATGAAACGAATATTCAATTTGAAATGTTTTCATTCAATTGTATTATATTATGAATGAAATGCATTTAAAACTATTTTTCATTAAATTTATTATTATTTTAAACTAATAAAACAAAACAGTATTTAATTGAATTGATTATGAGTTCAGTCAATGATAGCATAAAATGTATTGAAAATAATTTAAATATTAATGATTTGAATGAAGAGAAATGCAATGAATTAAAGGCTGAGAAGACGTCCAATGAATGCAACTTTTGGGAGGTATTTATGAACCACTTTATGGACAGTTAATTGTGTTTTGCTTTTGATTAAATTAATTGTAATTAAAAATACTATCAATTAATTAGTTGTATTGAAATGTGTGAAAATGAGATACACTTTTAAGGGCACTAATTGTTAAAGTGCTCTTCAAGTCATGCAATGGCTATATGTCTGCGAAAACAAGTTATCCTTCAATACAATTCTTGTGTATTGTATAACAAAAGCTAAATATTTTTTAAAACCTAAATGTTTTTAGCATTAAATTTGTTTCACTATATATTTGAGTCTTAAATCCCCTTTTCATTAGTGTAATATTTTTGTGTAATTTGTTTTTGATTTTAGTTAAAAAGGTTTTTCTCATTCCTATGAATATGTTATGAAAAACTTTTCCTTTAGTAATGTATTTATAAGTTTATATATATTTATCCAACTCTTGATGTCTGAACTCTGGTCTCAAATGTGTTGCCATTCATTTGCGGTTGATTTTTGAATGTCTGTCAAAATACTTGTTTGACTGAAAGCAATATTTTATTTGTGACTTAAATCTCAGATACGTTTGAATGCATTGAATGTATATTTTATGTACAAATATAGCGGTCTTTTGCTATAAAACTATTAAATTTGAATTATTTTTTGTTGACTTCAATATTATTTGCAACCAATCTATTCCTTTAATCTATTTCCTCAAGAATATCGTAAACAAAAAAGACGTTTCAATTAATGGTAGTTTTATTTCCTATTACAGTATTTCAGTGTTTTTTATGCAAACATTTATTCAATTTTTTAATTGTTTTGTCAAATAATGCAAACATTTGTCCATTTATTGTCTCAAATGTGTGGTTCAGTTGATAACCGATGTGGCAAAGGATTTAGACCTCGCTTTACAAGACTTATCACCAGATTTTGAAATATCAAACGACATCCCGAATGGAGGTGTCGGTGAAGATGCCGTCAGTGATTGGGTCAGAGGGGAAGACCCAAAGAATACCATTCTATTCAAGTCGATTGCTGTCGGAATTGCAGGAAATGATTCACAACAAAATGCAAACCAAACCAAACACAACTTCGACAACGAATCCATTGTTGATAACGAATGTAAGTTTGGTTTTCATTGTATTTTAATTATAAAAAAATACAATTTTTTATTATCAATGTTTTGCTATCCCTTTCCCTTATCGCCCGAACCTCTCTCTTATCATAGTTTTCGCTGACCTATCACTCGATAGGCGCTCATCTCTATTGCAAACTAATTCTTGCGCTCTTTTGCCAACTTTTACCACTCATTCTTCGTCTATACCTATCGTTAATCCCTCGAAGTCTATGTCTTCTCAAAAGGCTTCCTATTCTTCTCAATTGCTTTCAGAAATGGACAATATCTCAGATCATAATACAAACACTCATTCTGTAAGTGTTTTATCATTTCATTGAATAAACGCTTATTTTTTACAATAAAAAATTGAAAAATAAATTTATTGAGTATTTCATTGAATAATAATTTGAATATTTTTATAGATTTCTAAACCGAATCAAATGGAAGATAACGATAAAGACATCAAAACAGACACTAAATATCAAATGAATAATAACTCATTTGAAGAATTGATTGAAAATGACAAAAATAATGATAATTCTGACGGCAGTTGTGAATCGATTCCCGCTATAATTGGTCTTTTGGAGCGTCTGATCCGATGTCATCCGATTTGGTTTTTGCCTGAAATCGGAAGGGCTGGAGTGGTGCACCTCCTCCAGGGTAAAGAGCCCGGATGTTTCATTGTGAGTGTTTACACACATTCTGTTTATGACTTTCATTAACCATAAGATCAATATTCAGATCATTTGTTTATATATTAATGTTATATATATTTCATTTGAACGTCTATTCGTTGAATATTTTTGATGATTAGCTCTTATAAATCATAACATCGTTTGTGATTCACATGAAACACATTTATATTTAAAGTCGTGTTTTATCTCTAATTCCAGACAATTGTTGTATGGATTGGAAAGGGATTGAACTTATGTTCCATTTTTATGACTAAATTCAGTATTTTTGAAAAGAAATCATATTTTGAAACCACTTTAGGACTCGTAATAAGTATGTGTCCTTTTCTCACATCATCTATACCTGAATTCCTAATGAAAATCCAATACAATCTAACGGTGCGAATGAGTCCTCCCAACACATGAAACATATAAACAGAAGCTTTTATTTAAAAAATATTAATGAATTTTAACTTATTTTCTATTATTTATTATTTATTGTTATTTTGACACAAATTCATTGCAACTCATTATTAGTTTTGAAACTTTTGTTGAAAATATATTTATTTTCAAAACTAATAATTGATTAAAAAATAGCATTTTCTCGAATCAAGTCTTAATAAAACTAATTAATAGACGTTTAAAAATAGCTATTTTTTGCTGACATTTCAATCATAAAATTATTTAAGTTTTCGCTGAATCGAAACATTTGAGAATATTATATCTTTTGACCCAATATTGAAATTAAAGTTTAAGTCATAAGACATAAGACATACTGTTTTAAAGTCAGAAACGGTTTGAATACAATTTTGAGACTTAATTATAATTTGAATTCATTATAATTTTTATTCAATTTGTTTCTCGACTGAAACACATGAATGAGTTTGTGATGAATTATAGCATTTATTTGAATATTCATTAATCATGAAAAACATTTTTAGTGTTTGAATGATTTTTGTATAAAATTTGAATTTTTTATAAACAAAAAAAGATATCATTTTTTAAAGCAAATACTCTTTCAATCGTTTTGTCTTTTATTCATTTGTTTCTCTCTATTGTTATTCTGACCCTAATTTTAGCCATTGTTTCATTCATTTGATCCTCTAATTCAAAGGTTCGTCAGTCAAGCAAAGCTAATACAATGGCCCTATCGGTGCGTCTGCCCGAAGGCCGGGGCCCTCATGTTGAACATTATCTCATAGAAGACGGCGGTAATGGAAAACTGCATTTAGAGGGCTCTGAGAATTATTTCAATGCAATACCAATGTTGATCTGCCATTACTCCAACTGTTGTGATGAACTACCCGTGCAGTTGACTCTACACCAAGTCCTGTCTCAGTCCAATCGCCAGCACTTGACATCACTGGCACTTCTGGGCCAAGACTTCTGGCAATCGAGTCTTTCAAAGCTTGCGAACACTAATGACATTAAAAGTGATGACAACTCTTGTGCTTCGGATTCACTCAACCGACCACTCATTTCGTGCTCCACATTCAAGACAGCTGACAGTCAGCCCCCACCACCCGTTCCTCCCAAACAGGATGTTTCAAACGTCGACCCAATTATTGATATAAAAAAGTCTTCAACGGTTCCCATAACGCAAATGATATCACAACCGGTACCGAAACTCCCGCCAAAACGTCCCGACCCGCCACCTGTTCCTCCGAGAACTATCAAATTGGTTTCATTAAACACCACTTCAGCCACTCAGACCTCGACCACAAGCGTCAAAGCAGACAACTGTCCAATTGATGGCAAGGCTGAGTCTATTGCACCCAACACTGAGATCACATTAATTCGATTGAATGCATCGAAAAGTGGATGCGATTTGAGTCCAAACTCTTTGTCTAATTCTAGTCAAACAAACAAAACGCCAAAAGATATTACAAGAAGTTCAACAAATGCTCAAAAGAATGTCTTCTGTTATCGAAGTTCACTTCACGACAAGGAAAGCGATTACGAAGACATTTGGGCCGCAAAGACCATCTCTCGGCTCACTGTCGACTCAACACTGGAAGGCATTGCCGAAAACAACTGCTCATTAGTTAAGTGCCATCGAAGTACTCAAACAGAGAGGATATCATCGAAACGGAACACTTTATGTCCCTTTTATATGGAACCGATGGATGCCATTAAGATGAATAAACTCAGTTCAACAAAAACTTCATCTTTTAGGAGATCCGATACTGATATCAATGACACTAAGCCCTCGAATTGTGCACATTTGGGGCACTCAATGGAAAGTTTGATCAATAATATAAGAACCCATTCCTCACATATTGACAAATGTTACCAAACATTCAATTCAATCAATCCTAACCTTCAAGACGTCTCACTTCAGGTTGGGTGCAGTTCTTTTGCTACCCGGGAGTCCTCCTGGCCTTTGGACAACTCATGGAAATGGCTCGACGACAACCTCTCATCCCTGTGCGGCCGATCGTTCTTAAGAGATTCTATTCATGGCTGTCGAAGAAGTAGTTTTGTTGAGTCAATGAGAAGCGATATAACGACAGTTGAGGACATGATTGCCGTTCAGGCGCCAGAACTAAGAGTTCCAAAAGTACCGAATCGTTCAACACATGAAACGATTAATAGTTGCGATGAAGAGAGGGATCGATTGAGGGAAAGGTACGACAATTTGGCCAATTATAGGAATAACTGCGAGAACGCCCACAAACAAGACATACCCAATGATGTGGACAACGACAACGACACTGAATTCTCTGAGCCATGGAATAGCGATTGGTGGGAAGGGCTCATCAAAAAAGTGTTTCCCAGAAATGCTTTGATTCCATTCAGTCCCGAAACAGAAGAAAACAGTTTTCCGTTTAATAGAGAATTGAGATCTAATTTATGTGACAACTCATCGACAATAACTTCTCTATCGGACAGTCATATAACCAGTACTTTCGATATAACAGAAGTCAGTTCTATCGGTGAAATCGGTTCCATCACTTGTGGTATTGAGAACAGGGAGTCGACTGCTAGCGATAGACTGACTGTTTTAGAGGCCAATGATTGTGGAATAGGTTTAAACATTTGTAACTATATTTTCAAACTGTGCGCCGAAGGGAACAACACTTTCGCCAAAGCTATTGATCACTTCATTACTTGTACTCAAGAAAGCAATGAAACAAACCCTTTGATGTGAGAAATATTGTTTGAATTCCTATTAAATGAATTGAAATTCAATTAACTTTTCATTCAATTACAGAGTTATGAGAAATATAAGACAATTCATGAATGGTATGAAAAACTATTTGGTAAAGCACGGGGAGGGACAGTTGGATGAGATGGTACAACAGGAGAGGACTAAATTAAAGTCAAACGAGTTTCTAAACATCGATGCAATACTTGAAAGTGCTTTACATAGACTTGTGATAAAGCCATTGAAGAACTTTTTGTATCAGCTCTTCATCAATGAATACGACAGAAGCGGTTCTTTGAAAGTGTTGTCGCGAAACATCAAATCCTCCCAAACCAAGAGTGCAGAGGAGTTGGGCGTTCGGCCGGAGTTGCTTCCAATCGATTCAAAGGTCGTTATTGAAGTCCAGAGACATCTCTGTCGACTCCAACAGTCATATTCGCCCCTTAAGAAACTGGAGTATTTGTTGTCCAGTATTTCAAGTATTTATAACAGCGTTCGTAAGCACCAGAAGAATAGGTCGACCAATAACTCAAAGTCCGAATACGCATCGTTTGGCGCCGAAGACTTTTTGCCGATTTTTGTATACGTTTTGATTCAATGCGGAGTCATTTCGGCCGAAATAGAGGCCGACTATATGTTGGGCCTTTTGCACAGTTCCATTCTCAACGGTGAGGGCGGGTATTATTTGACGACGTTGTCCTCTGCCGTACATGTGATCAAAAATATGCACGAATTGAGTATTAATTTCAATACTTTGAATAGTTCTGCGAATTCTGTGACAACTGTTAATACAAATGCAATACCTGTCCACCAAACGAACAGCTCTTCCAGTGAGGCCAGTGTGACCTCAGGTTCGCCCTCAGGTGGACAACAATCGCCTTACACTCAGATGAAGTTGTCGACAATCGCTGACCTGAAGGTGACGATGAAGTTCTTGATTCCAGACGAGTTCACATCCAATATAGCTGTGAAGACATTACCCGTTCGGCCAAATATGACCACAAAAGAGGTCTCGAAAATGATTGCACACAAGTTTAAGATAACGAATGCCGAAGACTTTGGTCTTTTCAAACTCATTAACGGAGAAGAGATTCAATTGAATGAAACAGATTTACCACAAGTGATCAAATGTGAAATGACGGCCAATGGCCGGGAGTGTCAGTTCGCGTACAAACGATATGACGCGAAGTTTGTTTGGCCGTTGAGTTCAGTGAATAATTGAGTCATTTTTGTGTCGTTTTTTGAAGTATTTTTTTTAACTAAAAATATTACTATTTATTGAGATTTTAATACAAATATTGCAATAAATATTTGAATAAATTTATAAGTTTTTATTCAAACGGTTTATAGAAATAGATATAAAATAACTCTTTTTAAAAGCTAATCATTTTCTCATTTTTACTACTAATTCATATTTAAAGTATTTTATAACAAATTTTTTTGTAATTATAAATCAATTTTTAATGTCTAAGAATTTTAATTAATTATTGATATTATTGAAGATTTAAAGAATTATTGCTTTAATTATAAATATAAAAATGTCTTAAATATTGTAATATAAAGCGAATTATTGAATAAAATGTGTTAATAATCAATGTATTTGTCATTAGATTTTAAAGTATTTCTTCGCTCAAGAAATGCAATTCGTGTTAGAAATACTTCAACTTTTGTTCACTTAATATAAATATAAATATAATTCACATTAATATAAATTTTATTTATGTTTTGAATATAAAAAGTTTTTACAAATAAAACAAACAAAAAATAAAGTTATTTTACATAAATATCCCATAAATTGCTTATTGAGTTAAGACATGTAGTGAAGGGATTCATGTATTTTAAGACATATTCCATAGTATAAAAACATTTAAAATATTTACCGAAATTAAAGCATTTGAGGACTATTTGCGAGCTTTGATCAGTTCGTCGACCATTGCAGACAACTCTGTGTTTTCAGTGGTCTTATGGAGTAATTGATTCTCCAATGAATTGATCTTCATTTCGCACTTCTTGTTATGCAACTTAAGTGTCACGTTCTCCGAGTCTTTGGCTTTCAATGCACTGAAAATTAATTATGAAATCAATTCTTTATTAATAGTAAAAATCATTTAAAACAGACTTTATTTCTCTCTCCATTTGAAGACATTTCTCCTGAAGGAAACTGTTCTTCGCTTCCACTTCTTCAGAATCAATGACAGCTCTTAAATATAAACCTTTGCTATCTTTAGATAACGACAACTCATTCTTCAATTGATCGCATATTTTATTTAAATCATTCAAACGGTTTTCAGTTTTCATCTTCTCGTCCATCACTTTATCCATACTTTGAGTGCAATTTATGACCAATTCTTCGTTAATGAAATGCAAACAATTTGTTAATTCAAACAATTTGTTGATTTCTTCTCTCGAAGACTTCATTTGTATTTCATTTTCATTCAATGTTTTCAATTGACTTTTGATCAAATCATTCAATGAATTCAATTCTTGTTTTAAGTTTTCATTTTCATTGTCTTTCAAATCAATCACATCTTTGATTGAATCCAATTCTTGTTTTAAAGCTTTACTTTCGCTGTCTTTCCTTTCAATAATATTTTTGTATGAATTTAACTCTTGTTTCAAATTCTTTATTTCGTTGTCATTGCTTTCAATCATATCTTTAGATGAATTCAAATCTTGTTTCAAAACTTTATTTTCATTTTCTTTAAATTCGTTATTATTTTCTAAGTTTTCGATTTTTTTCTTCAATTCATTGATAAGATTGTTGTCGTCGACAGCAAAGGCTAAAACGTCTGGTTTGGGACTACTTGTGCTGTGATAAGTGGTTTCATAAGTATTCACTCTTTTAGGCGTTTCAGAGATCTTCCACTTTTGCCACAAATCTGTCAATTCATTTAAAGAATTTTCTCCTTTTTTCTCTTCAAATGAATTGTCTCCAAAACTC
This sequence comes from Quadroppia sp. Gr-Ori-00064, assembly GCA_034700825.1. Classification (NCBI taxonomy): domain Eukaryota; kingdom Metazoa; phylum Arthropoda; class Arachnida; order Sarcoptiformes; family Quadroppiidae; genus Quadroppia; species Quadroppia sp. Gr-Ori-00064. The sequence goes on from JAQIXR010001530.1 coordinate 9,666, forward strand.
TTCTCCGATGTCGACACCAAAGGATCAAACGTTCTGTACAAAGAGGTTCGGTATTTGTCATCCTTTCTGTCTTTGATTTTGTAATCGAAATCATAACCATTTCTTTGATTTCTATTGTTTTCGGTGTATTTGCCGTCTGAATGTGTCGGAGCTGTTGGGGTGGTGTAATAGGGGGAATGGGAGGTGTGGTGCACTCCCTTCAACCTCACATAATCCGAATCATTTGATCTCTTCGTTGGATATTCGCTCTGAAATCACATAAAAAGTTCAAAAGTTTGTGAATTTTATATAAAAATTTAAATTATAAAAAATTTAAAATAAAGAGAACAATAATTTTGACCCTTAAATATAAACCCCTGACCACAGAAAAAACCCATAATCAATATTTACATTATTTTTCTTTCGCGACAAAAAGTTATACATTTTTACACTGTTTTAATACACAGAAAGACTTGTATTACATAACAATATTATGTCAAACACTTCTTCAGCTGAATTCATATCAAAAACTTAAGACCAGTTTATGTAAGAACAAGAAATCAAACAAAAAATGAAAAACTCTTTGACATTAAAATGAATTGAATTTCAATAAAAAAATATAAAAAGACATAAATTTGATGTAAAAATTAATTTTATGAAAGATTTTGTCATTAAATTTGAAATTTAAAAAACAAATTCATTTCAATAAAAGAATAAAATATTAAAAATTAATTAATTCAATAAAAACAGTTTTGAGGCCAATGATAGCCCACAAGAATTCCCACACATTTTGACCAAATATAGTGTCGAATGTGTTTAAGGTATACATAGTGTGTGTGAAGTAATTATAGGTAAGAATTGGATCAAAATATACACTTTGTTATGATTTACCCCATTATATGTTTGGCACCAATTGGTCTCATCTTTGGCGGAGGACTCCTTTTGTGTGCCACAAGAATGTGGTTCATTGGAAACAACTTTATTTTCGATGACAGTCATGTGTTTTGGTGAAGGCGTTTCGAAAGGCTGTTCCGCCTCTGAGTTCATCGAGTTGTCCAAAACCATTGAAGGCATCTCATTGTCATTGGGAGACGAAGAATGAGGACTTGAAATCATTACCTGTTTTGAAGTCAAGTCATCGCCAATGCATTTGACTTCCATTTCCTTTCAATTGTCAAAACATTTAAAATATCATAACTTATTATCGAATCAATTGTCAAAATCAATACCATTTCGATTGTCTTCAGATGTTTGGGTTCACATCCAATGGTTTGAAACTTTGAAACAGACTATTGAATGATATTCTCAGTCATAGACAACAGTGAAAGTGATATGTTTTGTGACTTTGAGTTTAAGTGCAAATTCTGTATAAAAATAGTAACAAAAATGTTATTCATTAGTAATACTAATTGTCAGACAAATGACAGATATATAAAACTTTCAATACATTTATTGAACATTATATTTGATACTAAACTTGACCTTTGATTTGACCTATACTTAAAACTTTAATCACTTTTCAAATTCACTCAATCAATGAATTTGTTTAAAAATTGAATTTAATGACAGCGATGGATGAGGTCTGGAGTTATGAATTTCAATCATACCATTGATTTGTAATTGAATTAATAGACATTGAGAACAGAATTCAATCAAATACACAACATGTAAAAGAGTTTATTAACCTTGGTATATGTCATTCACTCAATCATAAGTCAGTCAATCAATTATTTTTATTGTGAATACATTTTACAGAATAATATCTCCTCTTTTGATGACATGTTTTATAAGATTTGTTGTGTTTCCGAATTGGTAGACAATATGTCTCCAATCGGTTGAGTCGACGACAACACAATCGCCACATTTTCCCACTTCGAGTGAGCCGTGGGTTTGGGATCGATTCAGAGCGAAGGCTGCGTTGATAGTAGTGGCGGACAGGCATTCATTAAGAGTTAGTCCACACTTTATGACACTTATATTCATAGCCATCGGAAGGGAATAGCCTTTAGATTGAGAATACATTGAAAAATGAATCTTAAAATAACATAAAATTGATTACACATTGCGTTTGGATTGAAATCAGAGGCAATGGCTATAATGACGTTTCGGTCGATCATTGTTCTCGTTGGCGGAGACTGTAGTTTCAGAAGGTATAAAGTGGTCGGACATATGATGGCAACGATTTCATTGTTGGAAAGGGCTTTAATTCCCTCATCGCCTATGAATTCCAGATGACTGACAGATCTGGCTTTAACTCTGGCGGCCATTTCAGCT
>JAQIXR010001531.1:0-11901 GCA_034700825.1 Quadroppia sp. Gr-Ori-00064
ACTGTTTTTAATACATAAACCAATTCTATATAAATGATTGTCAACTGATTCGATGACCAACTCTTGTGGTAAACATTTGCTTAAATCCATTTTGATACCAAAATTCAAAAAATTTGAAATCAATTTTGTTTTTTTACTAAAATTTGTCTAAAATTTTTAAAATTTGAAAATTGCTTTCAATAGAAATAATTGACATAAGAAAGAAAATAATTTTAAAATTGCTTTCAATATAATAATATAAAACAATTTTTTCAAATTTTACTCAAAAAAACGCAACTATTAATAGAGAATTTCATTATTCTCTAACAATTATCAAAAGAATATTCTCTCATTTATATTAATATAATGAATAGGTTTTTGTTATTCCATTACAATTTTACATGCATTATCTTTCACAATAATCTAGGTCATCATCAAACAAAACCGTCCAACCGATCATTTATGAGTCAATTCTTTCGTAATATTTGTTAAGAAAATTAATAATATTTTCATTAATTAATTTAATGTTCATAGAGATGACCTTGATCAGTACCATGTATCATTTGTGAATTGAGTTGAATAGATATATCGATTTCATTGATATACCATTTTATTAAAAAAAATTAAAACTCTTTATTACATATAAATATATATATATATACAGCCTTTAAATAAATATAAGCACTTCTTCCAGAAAACTAAGCACTTTTTTGCCACAGGGTGATTACCAGATAAGGCTCGCTATGTTCGCCAAATTTGTAGTCAGAGTAAAATATTAGTATTCAATTAAAACACAATTTATTTATCACAAGAAATATAGGCAAAAATACAAACACAAACACTTTATATGAGACTAATTATAATTATGCCTTAAATGTAGTCATACAATAAAATTCCGCTATTGAAAGCAAAGTGCAGTCATCGCATACATTCGGATGCAATGCTTTAACAAAACATTTGACTATAATATTGTAGAAAAAAATATATTTAAATCTTTCTTATTATGTTTGTTTATATAGCAATACTTTTGGATTACATTATTGTTTTCAAATACAAAACATAAACCAAATATTATATCGTTTTATTGAGTATTACGTTATGCCTAGCATTTCACTGACTGCTTATTGAGTACTCTAACTATTGATATGATTAAAACCAACAAAATATTTTTATTATAATAAAGTGATTTAAATATAAAAGTTGACCTCACGGCCTTCAATATTATAACTTAGGTTATGTTAGGTTAGGCTGTCACGTGACATTGGTTGCAATGACAACCAGGAGCATGACGTCATCACCTAGTGACCAATCAAAAAAAAACTCCACCTACTACACAGATCTGTTTTAATTTAAGAGTTTTACTTCTCTTTTAGAAAATTATTTATTAATAAAATATGTTGCAATTATAAATAAATATCTGATGATTGGATGATAAGAAAGATTGCCAAACAATTGTAGAGCCATTGCAACACAAACACAATTTCCAAAATTATGAGTCTTTGAAACGTATAAACCTTTAGGCGGTGAAAATTTCGATATCCGCATAGGTTTTGTTTGAATTTTTGCTTGACTTTTGCATTGTTTTATCCACGATATTAATTGACTATCATTGAAAATTATACCTGAATTGTGAATGAAAAATAAAATATGAATAATTTGCTTATTAAATATATATAAATCATGTGTAATTTTTGTCCTTGCTAATTTTAAGGAAGGTTTGAATGAATGTTTTCCTTGTGGGATATCTGTAAATGAAAATTAAATAAATACTTAATATCTTTAGTTGTAAAACAAATGGCTGTAGTGTTTGAGAACTTCTTTAGCACTGTTTCAACACTTTTTATTATCAATTCATTTTTGGTGCAGTCATTAAAATGTGTTTTTAAACGAAAATTTAATACATTTAATGAAAGTTAAAATCAGTGAAAAATGCAATAAAAAAAATTAATTCGAAACAGATTTAAATCAATTAATATAAAATAATTTAAAGAATTTCCAAAAAAATAATAAAAGATTATATGAAAAACAAATTAAATTTAAGTTAATTTAAATTATGTTTTATAAAAATACAAAAATTTTTGTAATTTAGACCGAATTTTCAATACGTTTATTGACTTCAACCCGACTGTCCTTAAGAGTAAATGCTCTAAATTTGTAAATGTCTTCAGAATTCAAATCAATTTTAATTATTTTGTTTCTTATAAAAAATTTCATTAATTTTATGACAAATTGTCTTTAGAATTGAATTTAATTGAGAATGAAATTGTTTTCATTTGGTTCGCGCAGATGTGAGTCATTGAATAATTGAGTGGTTTTGAAGTTAAGGCAAATGTTTGTCAATGTCTGTGAAGAAGTTGTCTTCAATTATGAGTTTATAGGAACTCAAATCCAAATTCAAATGCGTTAAGTTTTGACACCCTTTCAGTGATTCACTCATCAGATCAATACCTATGGAATTTCTGATGCCATAACAGCTGTGAAACAAATTCCTTTCAATTGTTTGTATGAATTTTAACTATGATATCAAGCGTTTGTATTCGTCTTCATCGATGAGCTCTTTGATAAAAATTTTAAATTTTCTTCAAATGTCTGCAATATTTGAGAAACAGATCAAAGACTTCATTCATATTATAATACAAACGGATGTAATAATTGAAGTTTTCTTCAGCACTGATTCATAGCCTTTAAATTTCAAATCATTTTCATTGATATCTATTTGTGTCTTATATACCAATCGTTGCCATTGTTTGGACACACTTTCATATCTCAATTTGTGGTCAATCGAGAGATAACTCAAATCATCGCCGAATCGCTCGAAAGAGTCTTTACCACAGATTTGATCCATATTTCAAATAGGATCGAGGTCAAACTACCATTTATGTACTCATGAGAAGTTGGGGTTTTGTGCTAGAGGGGTTATGTACTATACCAGAAAGGGTAACTTGTGCCGCATATGAGTCATACAAAATATATTTTTTATTTCATTGACTTTTTTTCAATGATTATATTCATTGTTCGTATTGTGTATTGAATTATAATATGATTTATGTCTTCATAAGACGTTTGCTTATGTGTCCACATTATTGTGAGGACACATGTGAGCACATCTGACATACATTGAGGACAGGTATGACCGCAGGACATGACCTTGGTGTGGAGTGACCTTGATTATAATAGATAACCTTGTTTATAATGTGCCTTAAGTAGACATCCGTCTGTGTGTCGCCTCAAAAGGTGCGGACACCCTTTGGTACACATCAGCCATTTATTGAGATAGACAGGCATTCTATGGCCAACCCATTTATGTAGTTGTTATGACATTCATATAACTCCAAACACTTCCAGCACTTCGATCACACTCTTGACCACCACATATATTTTCCATGATATGACCCCCACTTTATATACTATTCTCATTTTCGGGTATTTTTTGCTCAATTTTTTAACATATTTTTTAAATGATTTAAATTTCAAATCAAATCTTTGTCGCTTCGGACCTCCGCCGAAAGTTGTCCTATTAATCAATTCAATCTCATTGTTCGCCTCGTCTAAACTCACACTAGAACCAACGGCGATATCGATTCTAGCTTCACCACACGAGTTTAGGTCAGGGTCGGTACGACACGGTTCGTTAGGCCGTGAAGCATTAGTGACAGTCAATTTATTTTCATTAAATTGCATTTACATTCTTCGGGGAAGCCTTGGGTAACCGATACTCTCACTGAAGGCCCACAATCCTATCCCCGGGTCGTGTTATATTTGACGTGAGAGCGTATATTTGGATATGCGAATGTGCGATCGGTTACTCACACACATCGCGCCCAGGGCACTCTGCCGAAATTTTCATACCGAGCACATTTTATTGCTATTTTTCAGATAGAATTTTGTTGGATTTTTTTGCCACTGCTGGGGTTCGAACTCAGAACTCTCGCCCCAAAGTCAAACACTCTACCACAGCGCCACCGCCTGAGCCTCAAGGTTTGAGTCAAAATTCTATATTTAAACTTAATTTAGTTTGAATTTTTTGTAACTTTTTATCAGCACTTCTCAGACACATGACAACCGGAACAGATGTTGTTCTGCTTCAGTTCATTGACCTTGATAAGTGACGCCCCTTTATCAAGGTTATGAAAATCCTCAATCGGGGTGAAATAATACTGCAAATGTCATTAACCCCTTTGAGAGTAATGTCACCAAAAGTGGTATAAAATGTAATATTTGTTAAAACTTTTTGTTTGTATTTTTGTTTGTGGAAACACCGTTGGGTCACATCAGCCCTTCATTGAGATGGACAGGCATTCTATGGCCAAACCCATTGATATGTAGTTGTTATGACATTCATATAACTCCCAACCCTTCCAGCCCTTCGATTACATCCTTGACCACCACATATATCTTCCCTGATATGACCATCACTTTATATATTCTTCTCATTTTCGGATATTTTTTACTCAATTTTTTAACAAATTTTTTAAATGATTTAAATTTCAATTTAATCATCATTTTTCGTATTGTGTTTCAGTGAAGACAAAACACAACTGTCCCCAAAAACAGGTGAAACAACTCCTTTTATAGCCTCCCATTCAATGGTTTCGTCACTTTTAATCACTTTTAATCACTTTTTATAACTTTTTGTCACTTTTTATCACTTTTTATTCAGCACTTCTCAGACACTTCACAACCGGAACAGATGTTGAAACACCTGCTCAAACTCCCGTTCATTGACCTAGATTATGTATAAGTGACGCCCCTTTATCAAGGTTATGAAAATCCTCAATCAGGGTGAAATACTACTGCAAATGTCATTAACCCCTTTGAGAGTAATGTCATCAAAAGTGGTATAAAATGTAATATTTGTTAAAACTTTTTGTTTGTATTTTTGTTATCAAAAATTGAATAAAAATTTTATTTTTATTTAATTTTTCATAAAAAACAATAAAGAAATAAATTATTTTTACAACTCTTTGATCAGTAATGCAGTATATAGTATAGCATTGAAGACGGCATCGATTTCTCGTTAAAACAGAAAATAATTAATAATTTAAACAAAAATATAATTAAAAATCACATAAAAGTCTTAAGCATTTGTTTCGATCATATTATTGATTAACGCATTAATCGTTTCGATCATATTTTGGTCATTTTGTAAGACATGGATCACATCATTGATGGCATCGACGGTCGAATGCGATTGAGACCACTTCCTGACAATGTCTGCCACTTCGATGACTGTGAACACCAGTCCCACCGCAGCGGCGGCGCCGTTGAGCAACAGCTTACCCCCTGAGGCGCCGGCACTCTTCACGACCGCCGAACTCAAGCCTAAGGGAAAGACAGCACAAAAAAGTATGAGACATAAGAATAAGAGATGTCTTGTCCGGAACGCACCGTTGGCTTCGGTGGGCGCCAATGAGACGACCCCTTTGGACACGCTTTTAATGAAAGCTGTGTTTGATTTGACATTTTGTGCCACTTTTAAGGCCTTTAACTCCTTGAGTGACTCAACCATTTTGACGGAGTTGTCCATCACTTTGTATGCACTGACGGAACCGTTGGCCAAATGTCTGAATATCTTCAGACCATTCAATCCATTGTCCAATCGGTTGTCGTCTGCGATGTTATCGTTGGCCCAAACGATGTCAAACTCTTGCAGTCTTTGGCTAACAATGACAGCACTTCTGTCCCTGTCTTCAGACAATCGCAACAACTCTTTGGTAAAGCTCTTCGTAATGACGACATCCGCTATATGTGTGCCAATGGATGTGAGAGCGCCGACACCTGACGTCACACCACCGCCGATGGCCACGACTGTCGACAGACCACCTGTGAAGGGGGTGAGCGCTATGCCGGCGATGATGGCCGCGGAGCCCACCCCCGAAACGCCGGCGCCGACACTCTTGGCAACATTGCACCCATACTTATGTCGATTCACTTTAGACAACAATTGAATGCATTTTTCATTCAATGACTCGTTTTTCAGCCAAAAGTCGTTCAGACAGTCGTTTAGGGCTTCAAAAGGCGACTCGTTTTCAATGTTGTCGTCGATTATGTCCGCCATTAATGACCAGAGAAATCATAACTGAATTAAAAACATTTAAAACATATTTAAAAATATGAATAAAAACTAAAAACTTAATAAAAATGTCTCAAAACATATGAAACCTTATCTATCACTCAATGCAATGACGTAATGATGAATAAGTTTATCAACAAATCAATGGTTTGTTCACAAAAAACGTTTATTTTATTTGACAATTTTAATGCAAATTCAATGTGAAGTCATGTAAAAAGGGGTTCAAAATTGATATCGAATTACTATGACGTTATTTATGAACATTTTGTATACATTTAATGTTTTAATGTTTTGACACTTTATTTATTGACAAAAAGTTATTAAAATAAATAATTTTAAAGTTTTTTAAACACTTTGTAACTATTTTTCGGTCACTAATGTAGTATATAGTATAGTATTGACCATTGAAGACGACATCGATTTCTCGTTAAATCGCAATTAATTTATATATTAAATAAATATTTATTTTTCAATAAAAAAATATATTTAAAAATCAGATAAAAGTCTTAATCATTGGTTTCGTTCATGTCTTTCACAATCGTTTCGATCATATTTTGGTCATTTCGTAAGACATGGATCACATCATTGATGGCATCGACGGTCGGATGCGATTGAGACCACTTCTCGACAATGTCTGCCACTTCGCTGGCCGTCAATAACAGCCCGACCGCAGCGGCGGCGCCGTTAAGCAAAAGTCTACCCCCTGTGGCGCCGGCACTCTTCACGACCGCCGAACCCATGCCTAAGGGAAAGACAACGCAAAGTATAAGACATAAGAATAAAAGAACTCTTGTTCGGAACGCACCGTTGGTTTCGATGGGCGCCAATGAGACGACCCCTTTGGACACGCTTTTAATGAAAGCTGTGTTTGATTTGACATTTTGTGCCACTTTTAAGGCCTTTAACTCCTTGAGTGACTCAACCATTTTGACGGAGTTGTCCATCACTTTGTATGCACTGACGGAACCGTTGGCCAAATGTCTGAATATCTTCAGACCATTCAATCCATTGTCCAATCGGTTGTCGTCTGCGATGTTATCGTTGGCCCAAACGATGTCAAACTCTTGCAGTCTTTGGCTAACAATGACAGCACTTCTGTCCCTGTCTTCAGACAATCGCAACAACTCTTTGGTAAACCTCTTCGTAATGACGGCATCCGTGATATGTGTGCCAATGGATGTGAGAGCGCCGACACCTGACGTCACACCGGCGCCAATGGCCACGACAGCCGAGAGACCACCTGTGAAGGGGGTGAGCGCTATGCTGGCGATGATGGCCGCGGAGCCCACGCCGGAAGCGCCGGCGCCGACACTCTTGGCAACATTGCACCCATACTTATGTCGATTCACTTTAGACAACAATTGATTGCATTTTTCAATCAATGACTCGTTTTTGAGCCAAAAGTCGTTCAGACAGTCGTTTAGGGCTTCAAATGCGGTCTCGCTTTCAATGTTGTCGTCGATTATGTCTGCCATTGATTACTATAGAAATCATAACTCAATTCAAAACTGAATTAAAAGCATTAAAAAACTTATAAAACATTTCTCAAAACACATGAAATACTTTTTGCTGTCAATCAATACAATGACGTAATGATGAATGAAGTTTATCAACAAATCACACCTTTGTTCATAAAAAACGTTTATTTTATTTAACATTTTTATAGTGAATTCAATGTGAAGTCATGTGAATAGGGGTTCATAATTGATATAGACTTACATTGACGTTATTTATGAACATTTTGTATACACATTAATGTGTTATTGTTTTGACTCTTTATTTATAGACAAAACGCTATAAATATTTATATAAAAATAATTTTAAAGTTTTTTAAAAACTTTTTAAACTTTTTGAATAAACTCTATGTTTTGCAATACATGGCATCCAATGACACGAATGGGGTTTGTATTCAAAAAGTCATTACATTTTACACAACATATAATTAAATGAAAATTAATTTTAAACAAAAAAAACATAAACTTTTCATAAATTGTTACAACAATTGTAATCGCAGTCAAACGCCGTCCGCATCTCAACGGTTGTGGTGAAGACGAAAGGCTATGAGCACTGGTTCCGGACGTTATACCACTCCATACACGACCTCCTCTTCATAGCAGAGCCGAACCCATGGATCAAAATCATCAACGAATCGGATTTCGTGCTCTGCTGTCGGTATCTCTTGAAGGGTCGCATCGAATACGTCTTCAGCCAATTGGCTGACAAACACTACGTCCACAAATACGCCCTTCCCTTGGATGTGGAGCTGCCGGAGTCGCTGGCGGTGGTGGTGAACGGGGTGGGCGCCCATGCCATACATGGCGGGACAGTGACGCTGATCCCGAAGCCGGACAACAGCGCCAACATCTACTACAACAACGATGCAGACTTAGCGCAGTTGGCTTTCACACACCTCATGCCCGAGACGTTCGCCCTGTTCTCACGGCTCATACGTATGGCCGCCGTTCGGGCCATAATCAAGACGGCGACCGTCAGCCGTGAAACGGGAGGCACCGCCTATTGGCTGCTCAGGCCATACATGGCTCAAAAGCACAGCCAAAAGCCCTTCGACTCCTGTATGACAGCTATGAGCAAATGTGTGGTGAAAGCCATGTTCAGCGAGTATGTGGCCAGTGATGTGAGGCTGGCGGCCATCGTTGATAATAAGTACCATGCTCATGTGGCGGGCATACCCGACCGGCTGCACGAGGCCGGGCAGGTTAACTATGTGCCCTGTCTGAGGGAGACGTTCAATTTGAGTCCAGACCATTTTGACTGTCATTTCGGGTCAAAGAAATGATTTTTTCAATTGTTTTTTTTTCACTAATAATAATGTGTTTGAAGTTTTGCAGCGATTTTTGTGATATATATTTGTCTCTCGTTTTTGTTATCAGTTTTTTTAATACATGAAAAAAATATACGAAAAAAAATAATTTAAATTTTACTCTCATTTTATACATTGTTTTTTTTGGAGAAGAATTTTGTCTATGATTTAAATATTTATTTATTTTATTCTTCAATTAATATAATAAAAGAATTGATTGCTTTGTTTTCGTTTGGTTTTTGCCATTCAGTCATAAATTTGTGAATATTTTGATAAATGACGGCAAAAGTGAACGCGATTTTGGCTTCACTTTTCGGCCACTTTTGCCATCGATTTTAATCTCATTGAAATGAATGATAAGTTTTTTGCATTTATCGCTTCCTTCGTCATATTCGGCGCATATCAGGTCCAACGCATCCCCGGTATAGCCCGATATGAGGTTCAGTATAGCGTCGGTCGACTGTTTCGTACATCTCTTCGCATCGATCGTCTGTTTCACACAGTGTTTGAATCGCCAAAAATTGCTTCAAAAAAATAATTTGAAATAAATTTTATATAAAAAGAGATTTCTTCTAAAAAACGTCTGATATTTATCTCCTGTCCCAAAGGAATAGGAATATCCCTTATCTAACTGTCCAATAGTTTTGCAATACTTATGCATACTTTTAATGCCCAAAGAATTAGTGAAAACAATTTTATTCTTATGAATGAAAAGCCATTCAATGAATACATACCAACAAACCAATGGTATCTTCTTGTCGGAGGTCTGGCTTTCGGTGAGCGCGAGGTCTGCGACAAAGTCTTCCATACATTGATGTTTGCCATCGATGTTAATGTTTCCGCATTTGGCTGTGTTTGTGGCGAACTGTGTCTTCGTCTCGTCGTTAACACACAGGGGTTTATTGTTTTTCGTGACGCCAAACATCATTAGGTTCGTCACCTGTCGGCCCAAACCGGGCAGACATTCCCTTGAGAACCGTTTCACACATTTCTGATATTCAGTGATATTTCTTAAGACAAAAAAAATGTTTTTAAATTCTTTTGAATAATATTTACATTAAAACCAAAATGAAGTTCAGATTTTAGGTCAAAAAAAGTTACCCTTATTTTCACGAGAGGTAATCACAAGACTTTTCAGTGATTGACTTTACGCTAATTTATTTGTTGATTTTTCCTCTATTAGTTCACCCTTTAATTCATTGAACCATTTTTTGAACTAATTTTTTGTTTTAGTTTTCAAATCAAAAAAATTATTTTTTGATTAATTATTTTCAAAATTAAATCTTTTTATATATTTTTAAACGACTTCAAAATATACTAAAATAACTTCTAAGTATAAATAATTCATTACGAAAATACCCCCTTTGAGTACCCTCTTCATAGCCAGTTCATTTTAAAGCGTTTTCAAAGCAATCAAAAATATTTATAATAAAAAAAAACTTTTTTAATTACTTATAATTGTTTCGAAAATAATCTAATTTTAAAAGAAATACCCCTTAAAACTCACTTGCAATAGACATGCATATCTGCCAGGGTGTCTCGAAACTTCTGTGACCTGTCGCCAATCATAAGCATCTTTTGCATACATAGGTCCGCGTCGTCTAAATCTTTATCATTACATTTTCGACCATTTATTACAATATCTGCAAAAATGGACAACAAATCAAATGTGAGACAAATTTTGCAACAATTTTATGATTAAAGGAAAAAAACATAAATTTTTTTCATCATATATACAAATATTCTGTACATTCACTGAAGAATATATTCGTTAACAAAATAGTTGTAAATATTTTTAATGAAAACATATTTTTTTTGTCGCAAAAAATATTCACTGAAAACAAAAAACTATATTAAAATAAAAAAAGTTTTGCTTTTTATTAATAATTGGTTTTAATTTTCTTCACGAGATTTGTGGCGATAAGAGACCAACAGTTTTTTTGTCTGAACTGTTGGAACAGTTAATAAACTATTTATATGTCAGTCAAACCAATGGCTGATTGAGATATCGATGAGAAAAACAAATTAATTCATAAAAAAAAACATTTTACAAGTCATGTCATCTTAAACGCCTGTCCCCATGGAATGCGGTGTTTATCCTATGCTAACCTAAATTGAATGTTCGTTTCACTCCTTTTTCGCGAAAATCATTCAAAAAGAGGAAAAGAAAAACACAAAATCAATACACAAAAAATCAAACCATTTATTAATATTTATTATGAAAAACACAAAAAAAAACAATAATTACTTTCACTTAAAGAATGACAACTAAATCAAAACCGTTTGACTGAGTGCTGAACTCATGTGAACTCAGGTGATCGAGAAATCATAGGTTCTGGATCACTGTCTGTGGGTTAGACATCGGCGACAATTATATTCAATTTATGAAATAATTATTAAAAATAACTTTAATATTGAATAGACTTTTGAATGAATAGTAAATTAGTTTTAATTAATAATTATTAGTAAAATTCATTTAAATAAGTCATTCATTATTTGTATTCAATTTATGACAAAAATATTTGTATAAAAATTCGTTGTCTTTTAGTTTAGATAAAATCGTCTCAAACTCTGTGTACTCTTTGATGGCTTTGGGACTAAAACTCCACTCATTATAAGTGGACAATATTTGGTGACAATCGGGTCTTCGGTTCGGAAAGGGATATAAAATCATATTAATTATCAGTTTTTCAATCACTTTGATATTCTTCGAGTATTCGATGTCTTTATATTTATCTGAATCACAACTGAAGAGAAAAAAATAAATATAATTTAAGTCAATTTTTAATGAGATTTTCATGACTTACTCATTGATATCAATGTTGAACAATTCCATCGCAATTACACCCAGACTATAAATATCAGAAAATGTCGAATAGTTTCTACTGTTTGATACTTCAGGTGCCATATATTTGGGAGTTCCGGCCCCTTCTGTGTGACTCATTTGACTCTCTTCATGACTGACAGCTAAACCCATATCACATATCTTAAAGAATTGGTTGTTTTTGTCGTTATATTTGATGAGAAT
>JAQIXR010001532.1:0-11900 GCA_034700825.1 Quadroppia sp. Gr-Ori-00064
AAGGGCTATAACCGCTTTCTCGTAAAGGGACAGAAGAGGTATAATCGCCTTCTCTTGAAGTGACAGAAGGGGTATAACCGCCTTCTCGTGAAGAGATGGAAGGGGTATAACCGACTTCTCGTGAAGAGATGGAAGGGGTATAACCGCCTTCTCGTGAAGAGACGGAAGGGCTATAACCGCTTTCTCGTAAAGGGACAGAAGAGGTATAATCGCCTTCTCTTGAAGTGACAGAAGGGGTATAATCGCCTTCTCGTGAAGGGATGGGAGGGGTATAACCGCCTTCTCGTGAAGGGACTGACCCGACAGGGGTATAACTATCTCTTTTGTGAGAAGAGGTTTGGTTTTTGTCTTCATTTTCGTTATAAACATTTGGTTTTATGTCTTCGGATCGATAGTTGATGTCTGAAGAGTTGTTGTAATTACTTCTGTCACCAATTCCTCTGTCTCTGTCATTATCTCTATCTCTGCGGTCATTATAGGTCTGTCTTCCGATACCGCGCGAAGAATACATTGTCTTTGTTTTTGGCTGTCAATCGAAACCAAACTCAAAGATATTGAAACAATTGACGACTTCTTGGATTAAGTGATAATAGATTTGAGTAAAACTAATAAAACTTAAGACATATTAATTCAATTCATATCTTCTTTGCGTTAAATATTTTACAACAAAAACATTAATTTATTTCAGTTGTGATCAAACCTTTGGTCATACGCTTCACACAAATATGACGTACGCTTATATTCAATCACTTAATCGCCAAAAAATACAATTCAGATATTAATTAATTTTAATTCAAATTTTAAAACAATTATAAACTCTATCACAAGAGAACATGTCTTTAGATGAAGATTTGAGTAAAGATTTACAGAAATATTGTTTATATTGACTCTGTTTTGTCTAAAAATCATTTGACTTCAGGTCAGTCTAAACCCCTTTATTGCGTAACGTTATTAACGTTGAGTTCAATAGAGATTGCATTCAATTATTTGAGTTTTGATTGAATTTGAATGAAATTAACGATCAATGCTTTGAACCAAAGATGATGTTCACAGAAGTGGATGTCTTTATCGGCAACAATACGCTAATAGATCCAGATATATACCAGTATTGGTTGGAGGGATATTCAGGTATTTTGTGGCCATTGATTCAATTGATTCCTAACCTAACCATCGGTTCAGCACAAGAGGCGGCACTTCTGGTGCGGGAGAAGGAGAAGACAGTGTTGGGTAAAGTGCACGAAGACCTCGTCATCAGTGATATCTTAGACCAATACAGGACTTACCAATTGATTGAGAAACTACTGCCGGCGCCGACACAACTGTCCGAACAGTGGACTTTCCAGTTGACACCAACCACTCAAAGGATATTAGTTGAAAAGTATTACGATTTCAACGATTCTGTGGTTCGGGAGATATTGGGCAAGAAGTTGTCCGGACGTAACCGCAAGGACTTGGATGATGTGAGCGATAAGACGGGCGCAGGCATTAAGTCCTGTCGCCGACAGTTTGATAACGTCAAGAGAGTCTATAAGACTGTCGAAGACATGTCTGGAAACCTCTCTCTTAATATTCAGACAAACTTTTTATTACCGAAATATTTGGCCCAAAAATATGCGGCTGTCGTTTACATCGCAAACAACAGATTTGAGACAAACAAACGAAAACTTCAATATTTGCAGTTTTCTGACTTTCTTCACTGTTCTACTGAAATGATGGCCAACTGGTCCTGCACTGACCCGGAGTGCAAATACGAAGAGACGGCTATGGATATCGACAGAGAATTCTTGCAGAATTTGCGTGAATTAAGGATTCTTTTAGAGCGAGAGACCATCGATGAGCACAAGATTCTTGTGATGCGAATGTTGAAGAATAAGGTCTCTGAGCGCAAGTTGTCTGACATCGACTCTATGTTCAAAGTATTATCAATTGCTTCATCTTTTGTCTAATCTTTCACTAATGACATGCTTTGATGTCAGAGTTTGTCCCGGAATGTCATAAACATAGCCTATGGTCTCAATCACAGCAAAGAAATGAGAGATTTATTCCTCGATATCGTCGAGAAAATCATTGAGCCCTCGAAGTCGGCCAAACTGTCCCATTCGGACATGTCTTTACTGATGACACTCTACAAAGAAAGCCCTCAATTCATGGAACCGTTCAAATCGTATGACATTATCATTGAATAGAGTTTTTGTTCTTTCAATCGAAAGATTTATTAAACTTTATCTCATTTTACAGAAACAAAGAACTGCTTAAAGTTTGGGAAAGATTTATGAATACACTGAACAGTTGTGTCCTCAAAATGTTTCGCTAATTCACTTCTAATCTAATCATTGAATAAATGTTTAATATATTTATTATAAAAGTCAACACTTTTTGTGTAAAATCAATATTATTTTCATAGATTTGTTTGAAATTATTCTATATTTTCGTTAAGTTTTACATTGAAAATAAAATCATTAAAATGTCGATCACTTCTCTCACTGTCAAAGACGTTCGGTTTCCCACTTCTTTGAGTGGCGACGGATCTGATGCTATGGTAAACAAATTGTTGTCACATTATATGCCAATTATATGTTGACCCTAACCTCCAGCACACGGATCCGGACTATTCTTGTGCTTATGTTATACTGAAAACAGATAACTATGATTTGGAAGGACACGGATTGACGTTCACTATCGGAAAGGGCACTGAAGTCGGTTAGTATGGATTGAATGCAATCAATGATTCAATTGAAATAATTGTCAAATTTGTTATCAAATGATTTGATGTTTGCATTCAAAGTTGAGATCACTTTTTGGATCAAACGAATCAATAGTTTTCAATCTTGTAATCAAATTCCTTAATCAATGGCACAGTTGTTCAGTCCGTTCGAGCGCTCGAGCCTTTAGTGGTCGGCAAAAGACTTGATGACATTTATGATAATTTCGGTCAATTTTGGAAATCCCTGACCTGTCACAGTCAGATCAGGTGGATTGGACCTGAAAAGGGTGCCATTCATATGGCTACCGGTGCTATAATCAATGCACTCTGGGATCTATGGGCAAAAATAGAGGGTAAACCTCTTTGGAAGCTCTTGGTTGATATGGAACCCGAAAGATTGGTTTCGTGTATAGACTTTCGATATATGTATGCAAACAATGAATAAATTTTGAAAAATATTTTTCAATTCTTTAATCAAAAGAACTGATGTCTTGACCAAAGAGGAAGCACTGGATATATTGAAAAGAAACAGACCTTTCAAAGAGAAAAGGGGTAAACAATTGACTATTCAATCAATAATTGGATTCAAATCATATGTTTTCTCAACCAATAGAAGCAGAACTGTTAGAAAAGGGGTTTCCGGCCTATACGACGGCGTGAGTTCAATATCATTTAAATACCACTCAAGTGTTCAAACGTTTCCTAAATGTTGTTCCAAAGGGTCGGTTGGGTTGGATATGACGAACAGAAGCGAAGAGAACTTTGTCGGCAATACCTGAGGGACGGATACACGAGATTCAAAGTAAGTGTTGATATCATTGAATGGATTTGTTTTGAATTGTTATCTTAAGGCAAAAGTGGGCACAAGTGTCGAAGAGGACCGAAAACGGTATTAAAATTGTTTTATTAAATGTTTTCTTAATTTCAATCAACTGTTAGACTGACTATAATTCGAGAAGAGATCGGTTGGGATAACATCCTTATGGTCGACGCCAACCAGAAATGGGATGTCAATGAAGCCATAGATTGGATGAAACAATTGACAGACTTTAAGCTCCTATGGATAGAAGAGCCGACATCTCCTGACGACGTGTTGGGCCATTCAGTCATAGCTAAGGTCATTGTCGTTGTGTTTGATTGAGTTTTAGTTAAGTAATTGTTTTGTGACTAAAGGCTCTCAAGCCGTACGGCATAGGAGTGGCCACTGGAGAGCACTGTCAGAACAGAATCGTCTTTAAACAGTTCCTACAGTCAAATGGTCTGCAATTCTGTCAGATAGACTCCTGTCGTTTGGGAGGCGTTAATGAAATTCTTTCCATTATATTAATGGCCAATAAATTTGAAGGTTTTTTATAAGATTTGAAAACTTTTTGAAAATTACTTCACATTTATTAAACCATTAGTTCCTGTCTGTCCTCACGCGGGAGGGGTGGGTCTATGCGAATACGTACAGCACCTGTCAATGTGGGACTTCATAGCAGTGAGCGGTTCAATGGATAATAGAATGACTGAATACGTGCACCACTTGAGTGAACACTACACATACCCGGCCTCTGCTAAAAACGGTCGATATTTGGCGCCACAAAACCCCGGATACGGCTGTCAAATGAAGTACCCGTCAATCGATTATTACGAATATCCGAACGGAAAGTATTGGTCAACAAAACAATAATTGTTTTTATTAATAATAAATACAAAAAATATTAATTAATATAAAAAATGTAAAATTAATGTTCGATAAGAGAAATCGCTTTAATCGCTTCCATCACTTTATTCAACTCCTGTTCCAATTGTTGCAATCTCTCAGTGTTCGCGGACTGGACTTCAATGGGAACTTTACTATAATCGGGTGCTTCAGTCGTTGCTCGCAATCGAATGAGAGGTCCATTGATTTTCTCGCGTTTTGTTTCAAGTCTTAACAACTCTTTCTTAATATCAATGAAACCTTTGAGCATAAGATATGCCTCACAGGTGTCCGAAACGGGAACAACAGCACAACCATCCGGTGCCGAGTCGTTCAAAATCTCAAGGGATTCAGAATTAGTCAAAATCTATTGGAAAATATAATTCAAAAATGAATGAATGAATGTCTTTGAGAAGAGATCCAAACCTTAATTGTTTCAAACAATGGATTCAAACGTTCTTTGATTTGCTTTTCATCGAATTTGATGAAAAGATTGACTTTTGTTTTCGACAGATTGTATTCAGATCTCAAAGACCTTACATTATGGACGATATTCTGCATGAATGACACATCCTTTTCAAGCTCTTCGTTCCGTTTCCACACAAACTGTTCCACTTCTGGATATGGTGTCACACAAATGCTCGGCGGCTCGCGATCTGTTCGTCGCGGGAGTCGTTGAAACAGTTCTTCAGTTATGAAAGGCATGAAAGGGTGCAAAAGCCGGAGACCGATATCAACACAGGTGTAAAGGGTTTGTTTGGCGGCATTGATAGCAATGGAGTTATTGCTGTGAATGACTGGTTTGAGTGACTCGATATAGAGGTCACAGAATTGGTATAACCAGAAGGCATAGCAAGCAGTAGTGCTCTGTTGGAAGTCATAGCTCTCGAAACCACTATTGGAAGCCTCGGTAGCCGTATATAAACAGCTCAATATCCAGAGGTCTATTTTGGACTCATTGCCACTCAACTCATTTGTCGGGTTCGGCACAAATTCCGTTCCCAATGTGTTTAGTGTGAACTTAACGGCATTCCAGAGTTTGTTACAGAAATGTCTGTAACCCTCGACTCTGTTGATGTCCAGATTGATATCACGGCCAGGGGTGAGAAAAGACATCAGTGCAAAACGCATGGCATCTGTTCCACACTCAGGAATACCATTCGGAAAATCCATTTTCTGCCCCTCTGTCGCGCGTTCTATTTCTGCCGGATCTAAGTTTGAATTTTCAAGCGTTTTGTTGAGATTAGCCAATGATATGCCATGAATCACATCCAAGGGGTCGATGACATTACCCAACGATTTGGTCATTTTCCTTCCGTGTGCGTCACGTACTATGGAGTGAAGATATACCTCTTTGAAGGGAAGGCTTCCCATGAGTTGGAGCCCAAGCATAACCATCTTCGCGACCCAAAAGAATAAAATGTCGTAACCCGTCTCCAGGAGATTACCAGGGTAAAAGAACTCCAAGTCTATAGTCTTGTCCGGCCACCCAAAGAGGGCGAAAGGGAACAGTGCGGATGAGAACCAGGTGTCCAACACATCCTCGTCTTGAGTCAGTTCTATGTTTTCGGGAGCAGTTGATAATTCTGCGGCCGCTTTTCGAAGCGCTTCTTCTTTAGTCCGTCCACTAATCCAATGTTCATTTGATTCGGACACAGAGGTATGGCCTTTGACTTTAGCCGAATAGATAGGTATTCGGTGTCCCCACCAGTTCTGTCTGGATATACACCAGTCCCTAATGTTGTCCAACCAATGAAACCAAATCTTTTCATGCATTTCTGGAATAAGTCGAAGCTCTTTATTCCTGACGGCATCGGCTGATCGTTTGGCCACATCTTTACAGTCTATATACCACTGATATTTGATCAGTGGTTCGATAATATCTTTCGATCGATCACATATGGGGACAACCATCGGGTTCTCTACACAACCGCGATATAACCCCTTTTGCTTAAGGGCTTCCATAACACTATATCGAGCATCGAATCGCTTTTGTCCACTGAATTGACCGCAATTCTCATCCATTAAACCCGATTCAGTGATTATGTTAATGAACGGCAGATTATGCCGTTTCCCGACCTCATAGTCGTTGTGGTCGTGGGCGGGAGTTATCTTCACGGCTCCCGTTCCGAAAGACATATCAACGAAGTCGTCGAAAACAATCGGAAGTTTGCGATTCAAAAACGGATGAATCACTTGTTTGCCGCGAAGTCGTGTATATCGCGGATCAGATGGATGTACAGACACTGCGGTGTCGCCTAACATAGTCTCGATCCGAGTCGTGGCCACAACGACCTCATCGTCTTCACTGCCGTCCACTTTATAGGCAAAACTATGCAAAACTCCAAACTCAACCTTTTTGTCATAGTTTGGAACCGACAGGAGTTTACGTCCGGTTAACTCAACTTTGTTCACTTCGATGTCAGAAATGGCTGAACGCAAAGTACACGACCAGTTGACCAATCGGTTGGCCCTGTATATCAACCCCTGTTCGTGAAGAGTGACAAAAGCCTCAGTGACGGCGCGACTCATCTTCGGGTCCAAAGTAAACACCGCTCGACTCCAGTCCACCGAAACGCCCAAACTCTTCAACTGATGGTAAATACGGTCTCCCTTTTCATTCTTCCACTTCCAGACCTCTTTGACAAAGCCTTCCCGACCCAAGTCATGGCGCGTGAGTTTGCTTTCGCGCCAGAGTTTGCGTTCGACCACTATTTGGGTGGCAATACCCGCGTGATCCATACCTGGGTTCCATAGAGTGGTCCTCCCTTTCATTCGGTGCCATCGAGTGACTGAATCTTCAACAGAATTGGTCAAAGCGTGTCCAAGATGTAGATAACCGGTCACATTGGGAGGCGGTATAACCATAACGAACTTCCCCTTAGGGTTATGAGCGTATATATCGTCCCTTCCATACTCTGGTCTGAAGAAACCCATTGATTCCCACCACTCATACCATACCCTCTCAACATATTTAGGTGAATAGGAGTCAGGCATTGGATCAGATGTTACGTCCTTCTTATCGCCCGGTTTGTAGGGCCGGTCGTATGTAATAACCGACTTCTTCTCTTTTTTGACACTTTTTGTCTCATTTGATCCACTCTTTGTCTCAATTGTTTCACTCTTTGTCTTATTTTCATTCAATTTCTTCTGTTTTTCCATAAATTTTTCCAATTTAGCCCTTTTTAGCGCCTCTTTCTTCAGCTCCTTCTCTGTCTTTGGCCGTTCATTGGCATCAGTTGTGGACAACTGTCCACTACTTTGGTTCACATTCGAGTCGTTATTCATTTTATTGATTCGTAAATCAAATGCAAAAACAAAAACAAAGTAAAAATATGTTTAAATGACTGAATGAATGCAAACGTGGATTGAATTGAATGAATGGCTTTAAATACCATTCATTGAATGCATTGAAAATCGTTGTAATGAAGCAATGCTTGCAATCATTGCCACACTTTTGCATCACTCAAACCATTCACTGAAAACGTTACGCCTTTGAGAGGAAAGCAATCATTGATTGATATATGAAATCAAATTCATTTCAATTCATATTTTATTTATTTATTCAATTGTTTATCAAATCTAAAGAATTAATGATAAAAATGAATAAAACAATCATTTTGTGCAGACATTAACCAAAGTGTCTGTGATTTTATGCCATTTTCTACTCTATATTAAAATATTTAGTCTTTTATTTTTAAAATAAATTTACAGATAATTAAAACGTTTTAATTAAACATAAATCCTTTTAACATAAGTTAGTGTCAATTGAAACCCATTTTAAATAATGACATGAATTGAAAACTCGTTTAATATTACCAAAACTTTTGAGACAAATGAATGAGAATTGATATAAAGTTCGTTCAATGAGTTATTCGAATACCAGATGTCAGGCATTGATAGCACTTTTGATTCCATTTATCGAACTTTTGAGTCAAAGGAATAAAAAGTTTTAGTAATTATTAAAACAATTAATGTTTTATTGAATTAATAATTAAGTATTGAATGCAAAACACAAAGCAATTCAGTCATTGATTTAATGTGTTTTTGACAATAAATAACTGTTTTTCTTATGGTTTGTTTGAAAGTGTTGTTCAAAATTGTCATTAAGTTTTGATTTGAATCCAAAGACAGATCTAATGAAGAGATTTAGGCCTCCATTGAGTACTGAGTCATCACTTCATATGTCATTCAATACTTCATTCAATTCATTGTATTTTCAGAAATCTCTCAAAACTTATCTCAAAACTGGTTTCAAAGTTCATTTCAATCGCAAACCAATGATTGCATTGAAAGCCATAACCAGAATATCAGTTATTTAACCCAAAGCCGAACCCAAACCCAAAGCCGAACCCAAACCCAAACCCAAACACAAACACAAATCCAAACCCGAACCCAAAAGGACTGTGAGTCCACTCAAAGACCAAATACTGAGATATCGTTTGACGACAACAGAGAAGTGTATTCTTTGTGTGGAACCCGTTTGAGACCAGTGTCTGAATTACCCCAAAAGTATGTCTCGGTTTTCATCGAAAGGTTTCCCAACTTTAATGTCATTCAATCGAAAGTATTCGAAGATGTCTTCACTTCAGACAAATCTATCGGTAATTCATTTGACAAAAGAATTTATTTTATTAAATGAATTGATTTTATGTTAAAATACTCAGCCGTTTGTGCGCCGACGGGTTCAGGAAAGACAGTTGTGTTTGAATTGGCGATAATTAAGGAATTAATTGATTTGGAATCAATTGGTCAACCGTTGAGTGCTCTGAAGACCATATATATGGCACCGCTTAAGAAACTGGTCGATGAAAAGTATGAAGAATTCAAGAGTTCTTTCAATCGCTTTTCACTCAATTGTCTTCAACTGACCGGCGATACCGATAATGAAGAATACTGTCAGCTCAGGGATGCGAATATAGTGCTGACCACACCTGAGAAGTGGGATTACATGAGTAGAAACAAAGACAACAGTTCTCTGATCAGAAACATTCAACTCATGCTTATCGACGAAATCCATTCGATTGGCGACGAGTCGAGAGGGGCGACAATGGAAGCGGTCATCAGTCGGATGAAGACATTGCGCGCCATTGAGTTCGAGTCCAATGAGAACGCACACAAACTTCGGTTCATCACAGCCTCGGCCACCGCTCCCAACATTGACGACATCGCCCACTGGTTGGACCCAATCAACTCTGTCGGTCACAATATGTCCGATGCCTTACGGCCGGTAAGGCTTCAGAAAGTGGTTTTGAGCTACCATTGCAAACAAGACTGGACTGACTTTCGCTTCGAAATCAATTTGAATTACAAATTGGATTCAATTATAAGAACTTATTCCGAATCAAAGCCAACACTTATATTCTGTTCGTCGAGAAAATCGGTGGAAATGACTGCCGAAACTCTGGCCACAAAGTCTTCACTCAATTTCAATTACTCTCAGATCCAAAAAATGAATTTAATGTCGAAAATATCTGACATTAAATACAATAAACTAAAAAAATATTTAGAAAAAGGCATTGGTTTTCATCACTCGGGGCTCGAGTTGAGGGACAAACATGTTGTCGAAGGTCTGTTCATGCAAAACATGCTACCAGTGCTCATATCGACGTCCACTCTCTCAATGGGAGTCAATCTTCCGGCACATTTGGTCATAATTAGAGGAACCACTCAATACGCACAGAATGGGAGCCAAGAATATCCTGAAACACAGATCCTTCAGATGATGGGTCGGGCGGGAAGACCACAGTTCGATACCAGTGCTGTGGCTGTAATTATGACCAAAGATAAGACAAAAGCAAAATATGAAAATCTATTGAACGGAACGCAAATAATTGAAAGTAATTTACACAAGAATTTAGTGGAACACTTGAACGCAGAGATAGCTCTTCAGACAATCCACTCCTTCGACATCGCTGTCAATTGGATTCGCTCGACATTTCTCTTCCTAAGAGTTCTAAAGAACCCTCAATACTATGGAAGTACTGTTCAATTGGCAAACACTGAACAAAGTCTCCAATTAGTCCGCCATTGGTGTCGACAAGAGCTCAATGGCCTCAAAGACGCCCAAATGATCTCATCTGACGAAGAATTCGCATATATTTCATCGACACCTTTGGGTGCGATTATGGCCAGACATTGTCTTTCACTTAAAACCATTAAATGTTTCTTTGAAATGACTGAAAAGGAGTTAAGTTTGAAAGAAATGATTGAAGAAGTGGTGAAATGCGATGAAATGAGACAAGAAATACAGCTCAGAGTCAATGAAAAGAAGATTTTGAATGAATTGAACCAAAAGAATAAGAACTCAAACGAACAGACGATTCGTTATCCGATTAATAGCAAAATAAAGAGCGCAGACATGAAAACAAATTGTTTAATTCAGGCCACCTTTGGATCAATTCCTATACACGACTCGACACTCATTCAGGAATCGCTCAAAATTATAAGAACCGGACAGAGAATCAGTCGGTGTTTGACTGACGTCTTGTACTTCAAAGTCAAACAAAACACATTTAAAATCAATTCAAAGACTTTAATAAATGCAATAAATATTAACAAATGTTTTAAAGCAAAGCTATGGCAGGACTCGACTCATGTGGCGAAGCAGTTGAACAGAATCGGCCCCAAATTGGCCTCAGCTCTGGTGGACAGGGGGTTAAGCAGTTTTAATGACATCAAAAAGGCTGATCCGAGAGATATAGAGTTCTGTGTGAAAAGGAATCCTCCGTTCGGTCGACAACTCATCGATGAGGTCAAACATTTGCCATTTTATTCGATGACAATTCACCAGAACTTCAAACAAGGTCTTAAACCAAGTGAAGTCGTTCTTAAGATATCAATCAAAATAGAAAACATTGAGAATCTTAAGGAGAAGACTGTTTTGAATCAAACTCATCGGTGTTTTCTCATTGTCTGTGACGATGAAAACCAATTGGTTTTGTGTCATAAACTCTTCGACTCGTATTTGATCAAAAATAATGGCATTTATGAGACAAAAGACATTTGCGTTGAGAGGAACCATAAGAGCGAATACATCAATGCATATCTGATCAGTGATTCATTTGTAGGGCTGGACGTCGAGTGCAAACTCAAACCACAGTTTGCAGATGACGTCCGGCGCACACCTGACCCGAATCAGGCCAACTGTTGTACTTCTTTCTCAGACACATCGTGTGAACGAAACCCCAATTCTAAGGGTGAGAGTGAGAGCTGTCAACACAAATGCCTCAATAAAGCCATTTGTGGTCACATCTGCTGTAAGAAAGGATTACATATTGAAAACACTGCAAAACAGGTATTCATTTGAGGGTTTCGTTTGACTTGACTTTGAATTTGTTTTATATTTTCAACAAAAGGATAACAAACATAAAAAACAAGACAATTGTGTGGAAAACAAGAATAAAAAGTCTAAACAATGCAAACCTAACTCTAATTTAGACGAATGGCTCAGAAGTTATCATAAGAGAAGTTATGAACAAATAATACCACAAATCGAAACCAAAACCAAAA
>JAQIXR010001533.1:0-11887 GCA_034700825.1 Quadroppia sp. Gr-Ori-00064
ACATTTGACGGCTCAGTCCTGGGCCTGGCATATGTGGCCTCTCCCCGTCCCGGCTCTGTTGGTGGCATTTGTAGTCCGAGTTATGCCAAATCTGATACAACGCTATACCTCAACACAGGTCTTACCACAACTCGAAATGCTTTCGGCAATCGAATCATCACAAGAGAAGCCGTTTTAGTGACCACTCATGAGTTCGGCCACAATTGGGGGTCAGAACACGACCCCCACAACGACGAGTGCTCTCCTTCTTCACAAAAAGGCGGCGCATATCTTATGTACACTTATTCGGTGAGCGGTTACGACGACAACAATAAGGTATGAGTTATTGGTTCCCATAAATACCACTCATTTGTCAACTCATTTGTTTCATCAATTATTTAGTTCTTCAGTCCTTGCAGTAGAAGATCCATTCGTGCGGTTCTTATCCATAAATCTCAGAAATGTTTCTCAAGTCAGTTGTTATACCGTTATTGCCATTGCGTTCTCTAAGCCATACCTTCTCTGTCGACACAGAACCAGACAAAGCCTATTGTGGTAACAGCAAAGTAGAAGAGGACGAGGAGTGCGATGAAGGCCTGATCGTTAAGGGGGACGAAGTTAGACAGGGTTTGTGTTGTGACAGTCGATGCAGACTGACTGCCGGCGCCTATTGTAGCGATAAAAACTCAGAGTGTTGTGCCGGTTGTCGCATACGGATAGCGGGAACGGTATGCAAGCACAAGGATGTGTTGAACTGTAAGGAAGAGTCTGTTTGTGACGGAGAGTCAGAGTAAGGGATCATTAGTTTTGATCATTTGAAATATCACTCATTTATTGATATTTAGCAAATGTCCGAAACCTTCAGCACTGGCCGATGGGTCCAAATGTCTTGACAGGGGTGAGTGTAGGGGCGGGAAATGTATCAACTTTTGTGCCTCCAGAGGCCATATGACATGTATGTGCGAAGAGGAAAGGAATGCCTGTTTTCGGTGCTGTCGATCCAACACAACATACGGCCGGTGCTCTCCAATAGAGCCAAGAGACCCACTACAGGACGGAACCTCCTGTAGGTATGGGTTCTGTGAGCGCCAACGATGTGAAAGAGCAGTTCAAGACTTTGTGGAACGGTTTTGGGATGTGATCGAAGAGATCAATATCAATACATTCCGTATGTCTGGCCTTTTATTGCTTACATTCCCTTATATTCTCTGAATTTCAGTTATTTTCATGAAAGACAATATCATTGGTTTTGTTGTCATTATTTCACTTATTGTTTGGATTCCCATCTGTTGTGTCATTGATTACTACGACAATCACCACAAAAAATGGCTCAAAAGATACAGCGTTTCGACACAAGGTGCTGAAAGGGGTGCACCACCCGGTGCCCATAGAAGAACATTCAATAGGGATCCGTACAATATAAGGAGATCCCGGCCCACTGTTAGACAGGTCCGGGTCTAGTATTCCAGTGAATGGATATTAACCGGTATTTTAGAAACGCTTTTTTTTGGCTCAAAAACAATGCAAAGTCTTTTGCAATGAATTCTAAGTCACTTTTGTTTTAATATTTACTTAAGTTTTAAAATGATTTTCAAATTCATTATTAAATTCTAACACTAT
Source organism: Quadroppia sp. Gr-Ori-00064 (assembly GCA_034700825.1). Lineage (NCBI taxonomy): Eukaryota > Metazoa > Arthropoda > Arachnida > Sarcoptiformes > Quadroppiidae > Quadroppia > Quadroppia sp. Gr-Ori-00064. The sequence goes on from JAQIXR010001533.1 coordinate 1,600, forward strand.
TTGTGAACTCAATTCAATTCTTTGTTAAATATTTTTAAAAATAAATTTCAAAAAAACCAATTATTTTGAGCTTCTGTTCGCATATAAGTCCAGGTCTTCTCTCTTAGCCATACCATAATCCCCTTCGACTTCAGGACTGGCCTTCGGTGTCGAATGGCTGTCATTGGCCTTAAAGTACAAATTGAACGATAAATAAATCAAAAATTGATGGCAATTATCACCGGTTCTGATAATCTGAAGCCAAAGTATTGGACATCACTTACTTCTTGACCAATTTGGTCAACGCTTTTCGGTTGTGTTTCAGAACCGACTTTCCTCTTGAGGTCAACTCCTTTTGAGTCAATGAAACAAATATTTGTGAATAAAATGCAAAACTTATAGCAATTTCATGTGAAATACCGGTGTATTGTTTGACTAATTCGGGACCTTTTGTCTTCACTATGAAGAAGGCTATTTGTGACACCTCTCTGGCCTCTTGAGGATAACAAGCGGCCGACGCGACGGTCAGACCAGCGCTGGTGTAAAATATTTTTTTAATGAAACCCTTTCGTGAAGACACCAAAAGTCCGAGAAGTCCTCCGCCAGTGATTGCCATCGCTTTGGGAACAGTATTTCCTTCAGAGCTTATGTATTCATAAGTGGCTATCAATTGAAATAATCATCAAATTCTTTGATATAAGATATCAACAAATGATTACTTCTTGAGTGATCATAAGCTGTGGTCACTATCTGTGTCACCCTTTGGGAAAAGGTGGACAAAACGCCAATATATGGTGTGATCTCTTCTCTGACGGCTTTGACACCACTTTCAATATAACCCATGTCTTCGTTGAGCACTCTTTCGCATCGAGGGTAAGGATTGCCATAAATTGGTAACTGTTTTGATATTTGTTTAAATATTTCACAAATAAATCAAAACATTTAATACTTCACTAATTTTTGTCGTTTTCGACCCTTTTTTCTGACAACAGGGCTTTGTCTCAACTTTTACCACCTCTTCAGACATTATCAATCAATTGCTGAATACAATCAAATCGTAAATAAGAAACTAATTTATTATTCAAAATATTTATCATTAATTTTGAGATTAATTTTATTTAAAAAATTAATAAATATTTACTTTAAATGAAAATTATTTACAATTTATTTATATATGAAAAGTTTGAATGACTTAAACATGACTTTTGTTTACAAAATCATTGAATAAGTTATGAAAACAATGAAATGAGCGCTAAATTTGAGTCTGAATTATGTGAACAGAATATTCTGTGTTTTGAATATGAAAATAAATTTTGAAAATTATATCATTAATTGTATTGAAATAATGTCAAACCGGGTTATGCCATACATTGAGATCCAGTTCACTCTTTGAATTATTTTCATTTATTAAAAGTTCAATAAATTCTTGATTTGTATTCAAATCAAATAAATGTGTCTTTTATTTAATGATATAATAAAAGGGCAATAAATTTATATTTTTCAATCATTCAAAAATTTATTTAAATATTCATTAATTTATTTATGATTGAATTGAAACTGAATTTCAATCGAGAATAACATAACTTAAGGTTAACCTCAAATGAAAAGTATTGTATTTTTTAAAAAAATCATTTTTAGTTCATTCAGACATTGATTCAATAATAGAGTATTCATTTTCATGACTTCAGAGGTATTATTAAAGGATAAAATAAAATAATTATAATTGAAAAGAAATCTCATTTTTTGAATCATGTCTATTGAATAACATGAAGTATAAGCGCAATATTTGTTCATTTAATTCATACAAACTTTGAATTCATTTCTGAAAAACAATATATAAATTACTTTATATACAATACATTAAAATTAATTTCACTTTTGCTATTAAATTGATTTTAATTGAATTCTTATGAAATAATAGTTTCCTTAACACTAAAATCATATTACTTAAAATAAGTTAATATTATTTTAAATAATTTTATAAAATTTGGGAATATTTGCAGAAATAGAGGTCAGGAAAGAGTTAAATATAGAACCAAACAATATATCTAATTTTATAGTGGTTTTAATGAGTGAAAGTTGTTTTCTGAGTATTAACTATACTATAATACCTGTGCTTTCGCTTATCTGAAGGATATCCCAAATGTCTTTCATTGAGTGCAATATTGATTGAATTGAAAGACATTTTAATACATCTAATTATAAACATTTGCTTTCATTAGGTTTTGAAATATTTTCATTATTTCGGAAAATTATTTAAGAAAATTAAAAATTAATAAAATTTATTAAAGTATTCAACACTTGATTAGTTGTGAACGAGAAGTGCAGGTATTTATAGCTGTAATTCAAAGTTCATATGTTTTTCAAAATTAAAATTTTGATTAATATTTTGATTCATTGAATGAACATTTGGGTCCCAAAGGAAGCAAACCATAGATTCAAATAAACACTAAACGATATATTTATGAATGTTTGCCTCAGAATAATTACAGACAATTGAAGTGTCATTTGTTATCAAAAATAATTGATTTGATTTAAATATATTTTAAAACAAACAAAATATTTTTGTTCTCATTATAGTGTCAGTCATTTTATAGAGATTTCAATCATTATGTGAGACATAAGTATTGCAATTACAGGTGTATTATATGTATAAAAATTGCAAAAAAGGAGGAAAATATGCATTGAATACAAAAGTTTAACAAAAAGCTGTTTGTGTTTTGATTTTGGATCGGGTTATGGGAAAGTTATGCTCAAAATGTGCTAATCCAATGAAATGCAATGCATTGCAATCCAAGTTCATTACTTCATTGCATAACTCAATTCAAATGCCATTACTTTTCATACAAAGCATTTGGTCTGATTTCATACCGATTTCAACCTTGGCTTCAAAACTAGTATTTAATTATAAGCTTATAATATGTGTTACACTCGATGTTGTCGAACAACTTTCTCTCTTAAAGCACCGTTTGTTTCGGTTGAGCTGACGTTGAGTTAGACTTATTGTTATATTAGACTTCAATTGAGACAATAAGTTATAATTATTGGTCCAAAAGTTGGTCTCTTTTTCTCAAATGTTTTATTTTTAAATCAAATTATTATTTATGCGACAAATGATTAATTGAAAACTATTTCTGTGTTTAATATTCATTTGAAAACAGAATTTCATATCCAATTGACTTCTGAGTAGTGTTTAAATAAATGTATAAAAGTTTGAAACAAAGTGTCATTCAGTGAACAAAGTGTGAAAAGTGTTCAAAAATGCCATCAATTGATGAAACGGAAGAATTGCAAGAAATCGTTGCAAAAGTTCGCGAAGTATTTCTTAAAGAATATGAAGAGAATAAAGAGTTGTATTTTGATGGAGATGTGGAGAAGATCAGAGAAGACGACTGGTATGTGACCAGATTTGTGCTCAGGAACAAGAAAAAAGTCGAGTCCTCTGTAGATATGATCAAAAGTTCAATGAAATGGAGAAAAGAGTTTGGAATTCCTTTTCTTAAAGAAACAGATTTTCCGCAAGAATTCTATAAAATCGGTGGAATATTTTCGTATGAGAAGGACAGGGAGGGAAATGCGGTTATATATATGCGAACAAAAGTCCACAAAAAGATACCCGAACTCGAGCTGTCATTAAAACAATATGTGGTTTATATCATGAATAGAGTGGACATTGAAGTCGATGGCAAAGGAATGGCTATAGTGTTCGACTGTCAGGAGGCAGGGGTTGGAAATGTGGACATGGATTTGCTTTGGTTCCTCATATCAACAATGAATAAATATTACCCGAAAGGTCTTTCCTATATATTGGTGTATGAGTTGCCATGGGTGCTGAACGCCGTATGGAGGATAGTGAAGGGTTGGTTACCCGAAGAACAACGAAATCTAATCAAATTCGCGAACAAAAAAGAGATCACAAACTATATAAACACTGAAAACTTACCCGACTTTTTAGGCGGCACTTGTGGTAAGGAATATAGGAATGTCCCGAAGGGTTGTCCGACTGCTGAACACATAGCCAAAGAAAGAGGATTTTCTGATAAAGAGATTCAAAAAATTATGAAAATATTTGAACAACACTTAATTCAAGTCCAAAACAACTAATTTTTCGTAAATTTTCTTTAAAAGCTATAAAATAAAAAGTTTTAAACATTTTAAATGAAGAAATGAAAATAAATCGAAGTTTTGTTTAAGATTTTAATATTAAATCCAATTATTTGTAAAATGAAATCATTTTAAAATTTGATTTTAAAACGAAAAATATTTTTATATGAATTAAAAGATTTTATTTTAAGAGAAAGTTTTAATTTAATGTCAATTATAAGGAGTAATAAATGTATATTAAAATTGAATATCATTTTATGATTTTTAAAACCATTTTTTTGATTGTGTTAAACAAATCTATTGTTTTGTTTTTTATAATATTTGAGAAATTATTAAAATTTGATGAATTGACAAAATATTTAATAATTTGAAAGCAATTCTTGTCGTTATTATCCCTTTCGCGCTCTTATAGCCAAATATCCGATCAAAGATATGACAAGAACTCCAGTGAGAACTCCACCGACTGCTATAGGAATGATATCACTCCCGGTGCTATTCTTTGGTTTTGGGCACTGAATTGATTTGCCTTTAAATTCAAGTAAATTGGAGTTGTGTTTAAAGGCCGAGAACTTCAGGTGCGAGATATCGACATTGATTTCATCGGTTTTCGTTAAATTAAATTTGAATTTATATAAATATTTGCACTCAAAGTAATACCCTTTTGGGATGGGTTTGGCTTTTAGATCAGGTGCGAAAGCAGCAGGGTCATTAGACTTAGCCAATGACAGATTGTTGGCCAAGAAGGAAATGGAGGATAAATTATAATTTGCTTTTTTTGACGGATCGCGAGTGAAGTCAAACAACAATTGATTGCCCAAAACATCGATAGCCAGTCTCTGGACGTTATTCCTCGAACAGTGACTCAAATTTGTTAGTATTTGAGTGTTATTCGGATATAACTTTGCGAAGAACTTATGGTTTGTTTTTGGAGTTATTTTGATTTCAATTGAAGTAAATGACATCAAAAGACAAACGGAAGTATTATATCGTAAACCAATTGTATTGACATTTGTATTATTGGTATTAATTGCTTCGACTTCTTCTTTAGCATTGAATTCGTCAGCAATTATTGTATGAATGATAAGCAGAATAATCACAAAACACTCAATCAGTGAAAACAATTGCATTTTTACAAATTTTATTACAATTATTAAAATTAAAATAAAATCACAAATAAAGAGCTAATTGTGTTTTGAATGATTTGACAACGAATTGATTGAAAGACAAAATACCAAAAATGAAATGATTTGAAAGTCTTTTTTTGTTCAATAATTACATTAATTTTAACGTAAATGAGATAATAAGAGAAAAAATAATTGTTTATCAAAACTATTACAACAATTGAAGGCTTATCTCATCTCAAGTGAACTTTTAATGAGTGATAAAAACTAATTCATTATTAATATGAAGTCTTCACATGAGTTGTGATAAAGGATCCGCTTTTCGATGGAAAGCAATCTGCTGTCAATTATTGATCTTATTTTCATAATAAACATTTGGTTCAATTGATCCCACATTTCGACAACAAATGTCTTCAAGTTTTGAACAATTAATTAAATGATAATATCTTGAAGAAAACAATTTAATTCCTTCGCAAATCTCAATCAAATATTGAAATACAATTTCATTAACAGTTTAATAGAAAAGCATTTATTGTTTGAATGAAATTATTGACAACTTTTCGTAATACTAATTGAAAAATACATTGATTTCAATAGAGGTATCGTATTCTTAATTGGCTCCGGGATGCTGTCACCAGACTGTCCACCTCATCATTCTGGTGACATCCCAGAACTTCGGGGGGTTCGGGGATGTCCTCTTTAAATAGTGATCCTGCTATCTGTGAGTACATACAGCACCCCTGGCCGTGTGTGGGCTGTGCAGGGGGCAAAGGGGTAAAGGGTAACAAACTATACAATATAGCTCTTATCACAAGAGTCTTATGCTATGAATAGAGCGATGAATGCATTGAATGTCTCGTGAATTGCAATCAAAGACTCATTGCTTTCAATACAATCCACTCAACCGTTGTCTCAATGAAGACATCAATGGATTGCTTATTGAAATTGATTTGCATTTTATTTGTCTTATTAACGATTGTAAATGAGATCCGTTTGGAGGAAGACATCGTTGGGACTCAAAGACAAACGAATTCAACTAAAGATAATTCAACAGATCTTTGGCCACAAACAAATCACTCCATCTCTTCATCGGATGTGAACACATCTCATGCACTGAAGACAACGACAAAGACAAGAACTATACCATCGAAACAATCGATCAGAAGATCTAATCCCGGAATCAAACCATTGAATCCAATCGTAAGAATATTAGAGATATTTGTATTGGTTTTGGCGTTCATGTCATTATTGGCCGCCATTTGGATATCTTGTCGTCATTTCGTGGATTCGTTGATAACTGAAGACTCGTTCGATGAGACAAATGTCTCAAATGAAGAATCAGGTCATCAAAGGAAGGCTAAGGAAGAGGTGAAAGGGGTTGACATTGTCATTGGACTTCCTCTTAAGAAGTCCAAGGATTAACAAACGTTTGTTTTATATGTTTTTGACATTAAATACAATTAAATGAGTTTTATATAAATCTTAAGACAAATCACTTCTTCATTGATCACAACAACTGATCCATTGATTTGTATTCAATTTTTGTAAAGTTTTATTAAAGAGTTTTTTCTTATTGTTTTGACATTAAAAGTGATTTTAATGATAATAAATATGACATCGAATTGAATGACATTGTTTCAAATGATTGATATCATAATTGATATCATATTATCATCGAAAAAGTGGTCAAAACCAGAGTTTTATGTCGAAAGAGACTGTCATTGACTTTACATATGCTTTGAACTAACGTTAAACGCATTGACATTTCTCTCGGTTTTCGTAACTTTTGTTATGTTTTTGTTTTTTCAAAATCAATACAAAAAGTGTTTCTCAAACAAAACAAACAATAATTTAGTTTTAATTATGGTTTGATTTGTTGTAAATCAAATAAATTGTTGTTATTATTATTGTATAGATTTTTGATATAATTAATGCCATAAATAAGAAAATGTTTAATAATTTGTTATTTGTTTTAAATAATAATTCAATTTTGAAATTAAAGCCATTTTTAGTAAATTATATGAAATTGAGTTTAATTTTATAGAAAATAATTCCTGAAATGAGTGGTAATGACAAGACAATAGACGGCAGTCCATCGGTGTCTTCATTGCCCAAATGGTTGTCTCACGTGAAGTACGAGCACCTGATGGCCGGCATCGCAGGTGGTGTTGTCTCAACTCTAGTCTTACATCCCTTAGATCTGCTCAAAGTCCGTTTGGCGGGTATTGTCTCAATGTCTTCATTTTGACCATTACTTGACATGTCTTTCAATGTCCAGTAAATGACGGACAGGTGTCGGCCAGACCTCAATACCACGGATTGGTTAACGCCGTCACAACTATCGTCAAACAAGAGGGGGTCAAAGGGTTGTACAGAGGGGTTACCCCCAACTGCTGGGGTGCCGGCGCTTCCTGGGGTTTCTACTTCTTATTGTATGTCTGATTATTATCTCATTCATTGTTTTGTTTTAAAATTTATTTTTCAAATATTTTGTAAACAAATTATATTTCATTGAAATCTAAAGACTTTTAATGTATTTATTTGTAGTTATAATACAATTAAGTCTCGTATGACTGACGGCACGACCACTGCTTTAGGGCCGGGACGTCATATCCTGGCGGCGGCGGGTATTTATACTCAATAACTGATTGCAATTAATGTCTTGATATATGATTGCTGTCCTCCAGAGGCCGGTGTTCTCACTCTGACGATAACGAACCCAATTTGGGTCGTGAAGACTCGACTGTGTCTACAATACGGAACCCTTAATGAACTCCAAACCCTTCCACCCTCTAAGCGCTACTCAGGAATGGTCGACGCTTTACGTAAAGTCTATCAATACGAAGGAGTTCCGGGTCTTTATCGGGGATTTGTTCCGGGAATACTGGGTGTAAGTCATGGCGCCCTTCAGTTCATGGCTTACGAAGAATTGAAGAAATATTATGTAATTAAACATAAAATGGATTCCGACGCCAAGTTGGGAACAATGGCATACCTGTCCTGTGCGGCGCTCAGCAAATTATTTGCCGCGAGCATAACCTATCCCTATCAGGTGCTGAGGGCCAGACTTCAAGACCAACACAACAGTTATACCGGAGTGATTGATGTGGTCAGAAAGACCTGGAGGTATGACTTCTTCTCATTAATTGCTTTGCCTTTAGTTAAGACAAACTCAAACCTAATTCTCTTCTTCTTCTTCTTCTTCTCTAATGCTTTGATTCTTATTAAATTTATAAGAGATTTTTTGCCAATTTTTGTGCACTTTTTCGTTGAGTTTTGTTTATATATAAGAATTTGTGTCAAAGAGAAGACATATAAATAAAAACTCATTCAATGTTTGGAATGACTCGAAAAAGTGCACAAATCTATTGGACATAAACTGATTGTCTCTATAATGAGCTTCTTTTGAGTCCTCTTTTCGGTTGTCTTTCATTTTATCTGTTTTTGGCATATATTAAAAACTGGTGAATCTCTCACACATTCCAACAAACATTGCTTTTTTATGTCTTTGTTTTGCTTTTATTTTGTATTTGCATTTCAAATGACTTCTCAAATATAAACACATAAAACACCCAAACATTTATCCATAAAATAACTGACAAAACATTTGAATAGTTTTACGAAAATCGATAGAAATTTCAGTTAAGGAACAAATACCTAATAATTGTTTGATAAGAATATTATTGTTGTGAGCAATGGATACATGAGTTGAGGCCAAATACCTCTACAACTAAACCTCCATCTCTAGGTTTGAACGGTTGGGAGGCTTTTACAAGGGTTTGGGAGCTTATCTGATCCATGTCACGCCTAACATTTGCATCGTCTTCCTTATCTATGAGAAACTGTCGCCAATCGCATCACAGTCCAAGAGTGTCCGGGCATATGTCGAAGAATGACTCCATTGGATCAGTTGTTATCGACTTTGTTGTGAACAAATGTTTTTCCAAATATTTAAATCGCGTTTAAATTTGTTATTTATTTATTAGTATTTGATTATCGTTTCTGTCATTCATTAACACATAAACTATTTTGTGATAAAATGTATTAAATTTTACTGTCATTCGAGTCAATCGTTTTCCACACTTTTATCGCTTTTTTCATTTATTTTTGTCTAAATTTTATGTAAAAAACAAAACAAAACAGTATTTTGAAAATATATTTGTTTGAGATTTACACAAACCCTCGAAATATGACAAAACACTCAATCAATTGGTTTTTAAAACTAATTTCTTAGTTCTTAATCATTGCTATTGTTATGAAATAAGAGCCGAAAAACACATACTTTTCCTCGCATTAAACAAAATACAAACTTTTGTCAACATTTAAATAATGAGATTTTCTTCTCATTTTTGAAAACAATTATAGGTTTGAAGGCATTAAAGGATATTATAAAGGATTGCTTCCGAACCTAATTAAGGTGACACCGGCCTGTGCTCTCACTTTTGTTACATACGAGCACTGCAGTCATTTCCTCCTTAATAAATAATATCAAAAATTTATTTTTTAACTTTTTGTGTAATTTTCACACAAAATAAAATGCATTTATGTTTTCCCGAAACACATACTCTTCTGGTCCTAAAACGGAAAACCGATTCACATATTATTATTACTATTATTATTATTATCTTTTCTTTTCTTTGAGTTTTTTGTTCTTATTTTTGAAAATTAGTACAGAATTAGACTTTCATTACATAAGCAATAGATATGTAAATTAGTTTTCATATGAAATCATAATATATTTCAATGTTATTCAAAATATCATTCATTTGTTGATTAATTAAATTTAAATACAAATCGATTTGGATTTGAATAAAGAAAAAGTGCAATATTTTTGGCAAATATTGTTTGGTTTGTATTAATAGTTCATTGAATGTTATTTTTAGTCATGTCTTTCAAACATAAATTTCATTGAATTATTATAATTAATAAAAGAATATTTCATTAATTAAATCTATTTTACTTTTAATGTGATAATTGTTTTTCATTAACTCTTTTTATTCACATTTTTTCAAATTAAACCAAACGTTTGATTGGTTTTTAGCGAAAAAATATTCAGAAATGATTGACAAAAGTTGCAAAAAATA
>JAQIXR010001534.1:0-11883 GCA_034700825.1 Quadroppia sp. Gr-Ori-00064
TACCCCTTGCCTGGACTATGCCCCGAACCCTTAAATCCTGGACTGTCCAGCCGAAACCTGGACGGTTGGTCACCCTAATCGGTAGCCGAAGGACATAATGATTTTGTGCCTAAATATATTAGACATAAGAAGATAGCAAATACAGTGAATGGCAAACGAAATGATATGTTAGGCGAAGACAAGACTTTATTTGATATAATATTAATATAACATTATTTCACATATTATTCCTTTTATACGACTTTGCCATCACTTCATAAATGGATAGCAATTTCTGCTTCATTTGTCATATAATTCTTATTCATATCTCATGTCTTTTTTCATATCATTCGCTGACTATAAATCAGTTTCAATTTTTTCGTTCATTGTTTGCCACAAACAAAAAACATATATTAACTGTAGTCTGAGATATGTTGAGAAAAAAGTATAAGAAAATGAATTATTTTTCTATTCTTTTTCAATATTAAGATAAATATTATTTCTTTTTATATGTATATTATTTTTTGTGTTATTCTTCAGCACAAGAAATATATCAACAAAACAAATATCATTCAAAGCAAACATTAGATATCACATCGTCAGCACAGCTCAAACAACTCGTGCCTATCGGACAGGTATTGCATATACAATATTTGGTCACAAAATCGAGAATCAAATTGAAAACAAAAATTATTTTTTTATTTTAATCACACAATGAAAATAATATACGATTTTGAATGTGAATTAAGCTATGATTGAAAGCAATGCCAACAAAGCGTATCATTATTTAAATTGATTGTCAAAACTCTTTTAACTTTAATGAAAAAAAATTCAATTTCTGATAAAGTATTATAACTTTAGTTCATAAATAATTTTCTCAATCCATTCATTGATTACTTTATTCTTATATTAAATTTTAAAATTGATTTTACATTTATATTCTGTTGGTGTGAATGAGAGTTAATGTATTCACACAGTTGTGAATGAATATACATTTCCTGTATATAATGGATAAAAATTGGTTCAAAAATTGGTTCAATAAAGAGATTGACGAAACTATTTCTCAAAACTATTTCACTCTTTCGCACATACACTGTCAGCCCCTACCAGTGCTGGTGCGATGAGATGTGTTTCTTCTGTAGATTGAAAACTCTTCAGTCGATTCACTTTATTTTTATATAATATTCTCAAGAAGACTGAAAAATATTTTTCTCTCTCTGAAAATGATTGTAAGCATTGCATTGACTGGTTATAAGTCGATAAATTTGATCGAAAAATACTACTGAAAAGTGAACGAAAGAAATTTGATTTTTTCGTTACCAAATCGATGGCTGAAGAGAATAGAGTAGTGAATGAAGAGATTTTGGAGAGAGAGAGAGAGAGAGAGAGAGAGAGCGAGAGAGAGAGAGAGAGAGTTTATCGAAAATAGTCGAGTGATTCACAAAATATATAGTTTTTAGTGTGAATTGAATTTCTCAGCAAAAAAAATGCAAAATAAAAGGAAAGGCAAAGAATAAGTGCTAAAAAAATCAATTATTATGCAAATCATTAAAGACTTTTTGCATTGCTTTTTAAGAATGCATTAACTTTTGTCTAATCTATTGAATAACTTTTTTATATATTATTTTAAAATAATGCATAAGAGCTTAAGAGGCGTTGAAGCCAAACAAATGTAAAACAGTTTGAAGTTTGAAATGAATTATAATATAATAAAATATTATAACAATAATGTCATTTCGATAGCAATTCAATCAAACTTTGATTACCTTTGTATCCGATGGGCTCTAATCATAATAATGTAGTTTTTAAAGTCTATTAGATTTGAGTAAAACTCGATATTCTGTACAATATTTTCATTACATTATCTAAATTTATCTTCACTTTTGTTGTGAACAAAACTTGAATACAATTGAATGAAACACACAATAAGTTATTAAATATATTTATAAATAGAATTATATAATATTTAAGCATAAAATTTGATATTAAGATTGATTTGAATGATATAACAAAACAATTTTCTTTCATAAATTCCTTATTCTTTTTGATGAGATTTTTGTTCTCAAAACAAAATGCATAACAAATTTGATACTAATTTAGATTTTGATATAAGATTTCAAATGAGAAAATCATTTTTAAAATTAGGTTTTCAGTTACGAAGAGGTCTGACATAACTGTTAAGAGAAGAAGAAAAACGAGATTATAATTGATTGAATCAAATGAGACAACGATTTTCATATGAAAAACTAGAACTTCAAGAACTTGACCTCACTTCATGATGTGGGCATTAAAAGGTACAGTGTCTTCCGTTTTGTATAATACCGGTGTGACTAATACCAGGGCTTAAATAAAGTGTATGTTTTTATAAGACATTATTTGGGAAATCATTTATTTATTATTGCTTTTCAAAAGTTATTTTCAGTTTTTATGATTCACTTTATTCAGGCTTTGAGAAATCAAAGTATTTTTAAGTTTTATTTATCAATAAATTTAATTATTTTCAAAAATATTTTATTCCCAAAGATTTTTCGTACGAATATTTGGGTTAAAAATCATGAAATTTTTCAATCAATCATTTTTAAAATCTCTATACAAACAATGATTTCAATTACAGTCAATCGATAGATAGAGCGAAACATTAGTTAAATACAAAAAATATTTATTTTTCAGATAATATACGAAATATAACTTAAAGTAAATGTTTATAAATATTTATATTTACTCTAAATTCAATACAGAGTTTAATGAACTATAATCTCATGATTAAAAAATACTTAAAAATTTTATATCATTTTCTCAAAGAATTTAAAACAAATAAAAACAAATATATCGACGAAAAAAGTATTTCCAAAAGACTTATACAAACAAAATACTGAATATAATTATGAAAAGTAAAAGGAAATGGATTTGAATGCCCATAGAAGTGGCATATCGTTCCTTATTTGACTGATTCGCGATTTTTGTATAAAAACTCAATGGGAATAACATTATAAATAAGGAGAAGAGTTGAGACCTTATTAAGGAATGGGAAGCGAATGGATTGGATATACTTTAAGTCAATTGTTAGACATAAACAGACAGTGCTCTCAAAACATTATTTGTATTGTGTATTAGATATACAGTAAATATAAAAACATTTTTGTTATACAACAAGTCGTTGTCTGTATGTAATCACGATCTTTACATACATTACAGCACCAGAAATAGCAGTTCCTCCTAATAGAGTGCATAACTCTTTTGCATGAAATTGTGTGCACTCTTAATAACAGTGCTCTGTTCAGCCCCTTTGGGATGATATCCGTTCGCTTGCATTTGTAAAGTACAGCCAAAGATAGGGATTTGGTTTGCATTCAAAGCAAAGCAAAACTAAATTACAATTGAGAATAGGAATGGTATGAGAGATGAGATGTACAAAAGTCATCTGAGAATTGTATACACGAATTGCACAATAATTTTTCAACACAACTCTTGTAGTGAAGTCGTCGACAATATTGTCAATAGCCATGAATATGTCTTAACGTAATTCTTACATAAATTACAGAAATTTAATTAATTTTTGTGTTTAACAACATTTGTGAAACATTTTTATGATTATTGAGTATTAATGTTATGACTCTCTTATGATTGCAATCCTATTATTGCATTTGAAATGAATGTCAAAACTATTTATTTATTTCTAAAATTAATATCAATTTTAAATTAAAAATTATTTCGTTTAAAATTTTATCGAATTATTATCGAAATAATGTTCAGAAGAGAAAAATATTGACAAACATTTTGGACATTATTTTCAAACAAAAACATAAAACACATTCAATTCATAAAATTTTTATCGCTTTAAAACGATTTATATTTTTTTTGACAATATTTCTAAAGAAAATAAATATAAAAAATCACCTTTTCTTCAAAATCAAAGACTAGTGAAGAAAATATTTTATTAACAAAACTGTTATTCCTGTAAATAATAAAAAAATTTTTATACAATCAATAAAAAAAAATATTTCAATTTATTTATAAAGACGTAAAACCATAAGCACTGTAAGCACTGGTAGTCAATGACAGAAAACAAATAAACAGAAACCAGAATAAAACGAATGAATATTTACTTGAAATACACATACAGTGTATTCGATGATAGAGTGAATGCAATCAATCAATAAAACCATTTCCTTATCCATCAATACATTGCTTTCCAATGACTATCCTTTGTATTAAAGGCATTGAAGAGATCACACATTCATTGACGTAACAAAAGAGCGACACTTTCTGTACAAAAGACTAACACCACTACTAAAAGATCAGTTAATCCCTGTTTATGTCCAGCGAGAACAGGATTATTACGAATGGTCAGCCCTTACAGTGCTCTCAGTTATAGTTTAATACAAATAGAAATATATGTGAATTGATGTGAAAATTGCATAAAAAGCGCACAAAATAAGTCTAATATAAAAAAATGTTTGCAATTCTTGTGATAAACTCATGAACTTTATCGCAATACGACTACCAGTGCTCAACACACATAAGGTGTCATTCAGTATTAAAGGCATGGACTGTAGTTCACATCAGCAGTCATATTGAGTTTGAGATATTCTGGGCCACTGTTTACCAGTTATTGATATTATTATAGAAATGAAAGGAAAATATATTTATATATAATATAAGAGAATAAATGCATTGAATGAATGCATAGTTATTGTGGGAAACGATTCAAACGAATGTCACTTACATTACATTGATATACAAAGTCATTAACTTTTATAAATAGAAATGAATTTCCGAATATCTATTATTTATTAACATTTCATGTCAATGTTGGCACCGGTACTGCAGGTGCTGTGAATGTAAAACACTAACAAAGAGTAATTAAAAAATGATAGATAAATACAAATACTGTTGACCACAAAAAGTGAACTTTTGTTTTGAAGATAAAAACAAATCATTGTTTAGTTCTCACATACATTACAATACAATTAACGATATTTTCATTTCAATTAAAATCCAATTAAATTCAAACATTTATAACACATTTGCAGCAAAATATTAATTGTAAACAATTATAGTTTAAGAAAAATTAAAAATCGTTATTAAAAACACTTATTATATATAAAGTATTATAAAAATAATTTCAAAACTTTTCTATTAATTACAACAAAACTAAAAAAATTCGTTTAAAATTCAAATGAAAGAAACTTTTTGAGAGACTTTCAAAAATATTTTCAATAGTTTTATGAAATTCATTATACGAATCACTCGACTAATTAAGGCCACGATTTTTTGAACAAATAAAGAAAATTTTCTCAAAAAATAACTACATTTCCTGTATTTAATTGCAATGAAAAACAACTTCAAAACCAAAAAAGCGTAAATCGTTTTTGAAAGACAGAGCGAAAGAGCGGAACAAATAGTGGTTTAATTTGAGTACAAAATAAGTTATAAAAAGTTTGGAAAAATATATGAAATAATAAAAAAGAGATTTTATTTGATTTTCAATAAAAAAAGAAATATTATTTAACTTTTTTTTCTTCTTTTTATTTAATAACAGAACTGTAAAAAAGTTAAACAATTTTTAATCTAACTGTGCTTTTGGGCCACTATTTTATTGAGTTTTTCTCTGCAAAATAGCTGTAAATCTCTGGCAAAATGTATTGAAAGATATATAACACAGAAATCAGTGCATATTATGTGCGAGAATTGGATGACTTGTGAACAAAAGCACCGGAAATGAGGAGAGAATGCATGTAAAAGCCATCAGTCGATCGGATACTCCATTGCCAGCACTGGTAGTCTGGCGGAAATGAACGCACGATGCGATCCGAATATCACTTTTTTGACAAAATAATAGCAAAATATAATAAAATTGATGCGAATTTTTGGCCACAAATTGTGTTAACAGTTATATAACATATAATATATTCATATTGTGTTTGAGCTGTTATTATATCCTGTGCTCTGATATAATAGAACTTATATCTTGTGAATGAATGGCAAAGAAAAATATGGATAAAAACATTCAAACATTAAATACAAAATGTTTGAAATAAATATTTATTTTGAAGTTTTTTTTTCGCTTGAATTAGTATTTGATATAAAATTAATGATAATTTTTCAAAATTAGTTTTCAATTAATTATATCTAATCTATAAATGAATTTTAAACAAATAATTTGAAAAAATTTTACAAAAAAATACAAATTATTTGATAGTTTGCAAAAAATATATCTAATCTATAGTTTAAAAGTTCATTAAAATATAAGTTATATTTTAGACACTTTTTATTTCATTATTTTCTAAATAATGTTTGAAAATATATAACAAAAATAATTTTGAAAAACATTTCAAAGAAATTTAATATCGAAAATAATTTTGTTTTTTTCTGAAAATATAATAAAATCCACAGATTTGGTGTAAAATATATATACTTGTTGTTTGACTGACATGTGATGTCAACAAAACAATGGTTAACTATTGAGGATGCAGAGCACAGGGAGGTTGAGTTGACTCACTATCTAAACATATATGCATTCAGTATAACAACAATAAATAATATGAAAAACGCTTTTCGACTCTTCTCTCGAACATCAATGAAATTGATAGAGAGATAGTGTATAATGTGTTGAGCTATTCATGTGTTGGGCTAAACCTACCAGTGCTCTAGTGTTGCAGTGAAGCAGCATTTGAAAGGAAGCTCGTTTTGGTCGTTCATTTAGGCACTTGTCTTATGCAAACTCTATGTTCTGTTTGCAAATGTGATCACAGTTTGAGAAGAACTGTAAGTTTGAGCCAAAATGAGATGAGAGCTCACGAAGTGATCGCTGGATAAATAGCTGTCGATAAGGACTTATTGGATTCTAATCCTCAATACATGTCTTTTCACACTCTGATCACAGATAAGATAAGCACAAAAAACCGAGAAAGTGGTCCGAAACTACATGTGCGATGACTTTAAAATTTTCACACATAATAGGGTGAAATTCATATGAGATTTGAGACACATTTGAATGGAGAGAAAAGTCATTAAAATTTGCATTTATATGAAATTATTATCAATTTCTGTTTGTATTATAAATAGTGTTTATATTATTATAATTTTCTCTTCTTTTCAATCATTATATTTATATTCAAAATATTTTTTATTTATTCGTATTTTGTTTAACCGAAAATGAGAGCAAAAATTATGAAAATCAGATTTTTTGTGAATATATTTTTGCGCACAAAAACAAATACAAAGCCTTTTGAATGTAAATAAAGTTTGAATTTTTTTTTGTAATACTTCAGGCGTTTTATGTAAATAACGCACAATAATAGAGACTCAATATTAAAGAGTGTATGAAATTAGATTTATTGGTGTGTTTTGGCCGAACCCCTCATTTAGCCCCTCTCTCGCTCTGTGAGCTGGACTGTGAGCCCACTTAGCACTGGTAGCGCTATATTCCCAGAACCCAAATAAACACGAGATTGCAATTGAAATGCATTATCACTAATACAGTAATAATCTATTCGTTCACTAATATTACCTCCAGT
This sequence comes from Quadroppia sp. Gr-Ori-00064, assembly GCA_034700825.1. Taxonomy (NCBI): domain Eukaryota; kingdom Metazoa; phylum Arthropoda; class Arachnida; order Sarcoptiformes; family Quadroppiidae; genus Quadroppia; species Quadroppia sp. Gr-Ori-00064. The sequence continues at coordinate 7,500 of JAQIXR010001534.1, forward strand.
TTTAATAGCACTGGTATTGAAAGGCATTGAAAGTTGTGTTTCAAATCATACAAATTGCAAACACAGACAGAAGGACAGACAGTCAGACAGTGAGTATACATAATATTCGAGCGAAATATTCCCTATGAATATAAAGAGGTTCGGCACCTAATTTGCACCAATCATTGTATGCATAGTAAGTTATATACATATTGTGGGTAAACATAGCCATGCCATCAATGCCTGTCCTCTAACTGCTATTGATATGAAAAGGAGAGGCTTTTATTCGTGTGTAAAATAAACCGCTCGACCCATAGCTCAAAGAGAGGATGAGTTTTGATTTTCACTGCATTTCTTCGTTGTCACACAAACCCTAACTCGAAGTGCTGGTGCTCTTCGCGAATACACTTCAGTCCTGACATTACATATCAGTCCCTTTCAAAAAATAATGACTCTTTTCTGAATACTGAATAGTGAGTCCCAAAGGGGTGTAATTTGATGTCTATATATTGGATACGTTTTTCATATACTGTGTATGTATTGTGTATATAATGAATAGAAAAAATCAGAAACGCATCAGAAATTCAATACATTTGAGACAATGATTATATTGAAGGAGAAAATTGACGGAAAAATAAATTTGTATTTATTATGAATTATATTATAGTTTTATTATTATATATATTTTTCGTATAGAATTCAAATATCGAGTTTCATATAAGAGTATTATAAGAGTTTCATATATTTTATATCCAACAAAGTTATGGTATTTTGGGAACAGAATTACATAAATAAATAAACGGATAATTCATTTTTAGATGGATTTATAAAAGTTTTATTTTCATGAAATATCGTAAGAGATATTTATTGTTATTACTATCCGTTAAGAACTGGCAATCATTTCATTAATATTTCAAAAATAGTTTTCATTTCACAATAATATTAATAAAAATAAATTTTATTTTATTTTGTCTTTTCGTATAAAAAGCTCTTTATTACCAATAAATCAAAAATTAAAAATTCATATCAAAATCGTTTTATGAGTAAAGCTATTAATCAATTAATTATAACCAAAATTAATAGTTTTAATGCATTTAATGATTATAATAACAGAAATAATTTATTCGAAAAATATTTGATTCAAATGTCATATGAAAATAAATGACATATTATTTGATATGATATTCACAGAGAATTTCATTCATATGTGAAGAAAAATAAATTGAAAATAAAATGACATTTTCTTTATGGAGAAAATCATTTTCAACAGTTTTGAGTAGTTTTCAAAACTGTCTGAATATAAATAATGGCAAAGAAATGTCAAGTATATGGGGTTGAGGTCAGAGCTGTCTGTCCTCACATCGAGAATAGCATAAAACTGTTTATCATTTATAATATGTTTGATAAACATATTGCAAAAAATGCTACAAAAAAAACAAATTCAAAATATATTTTCAAATATTAATAAATAAAACTTAAAATCATTTCAATTTCCGAAACAAAATATTATATATTATTAATATTTTTCTCATTTCTATTGCACTGAAGTATTTATAATAATTAATATCATATTTTATATTAAATATTCATTTGATTTGAATTATTATTAGATATAAAATAACAAAACGAATGAATGAAAGCATTTTCCGTTGAAAAACACTAGACATTCACTTTCATATGAATTATAATTAATGATTAGATGAAGTCATTTATTATAGCATTTCTGTTGGCTTTCATCACATTTTCATAAATAAATCTCTGATAAAAAATATACGAAAAAATACAATGAATTTTAATTTTAAATTATCATCAATTTTTATGTCAAATATTTTACCAAATATTAATTGAATGCAAAAAATTTAATGCTTTTTAGACATGAAATAACTGTTTCTATAGCTTTCAACTCCATTAACCCCTTCCCATACCTCCCATACCTTGAAAGCAACAGATCGGAAGGTATGACAAACAACGGATACAATAAAAAGAGTAAAATAATTAAATTTTTCGACGATTTTTGTAAACAATTGGCAAAAAACTGTTAAAAATCTCAATTGATTTCGACATTCAATGAGTGAAGAGATTCAAAGACAGCAAATGTTGTCTAAATCCTTATCTGTTATACATATCATAACATAAACCGGGTATTTGTGGGGTCAAAGGATATAAGAAGAGTTCAAGCCTTGCATTGAAAATGAATTAATATTTTTTCCCTAAGAAAATGCTTTTCCTTATAAGGCCGAAAGGCATGGGTGTAGGAATGGAGTGGAAATAGCATTTGTTAGGTCTGTTGACACGTCTCTCATATTCTCATTGAATTGATTTTTTCATTCAATATATTCTCTTTATTTACAGTATATTTCAATCAGACATTTCCTAAAATTTTTTCTTTTCTTTTTTTGGCTTTTATTTTATTTTGAAAAAAAGAGAAAAACAAAAAACAGTTTATCAATCATTTGGTTAGACTATAGACAACTACCGGTGCTATGAATCTTATGTTGATCTCTATTTTCTTCCCGAGTTATATGACATTTATATTGTTTTTCATTTGAAATAAACATTATTTAAAAGTGAAAATATAGGCAAAGAATCACAATATCAATGAAAATAAGTGTAAGTTTACCTCAAAATCTTTTTTCGTATAAAAGACACGTATTTTCCTTTCGGTGCACTATTTTCCCATCAATTTCTTAGCCAAACATTATCTGTGTGTTTGAAAAAGCTGTGAATCTGTAGGAAAAGGAAGAGACAGAACACATAGGGTTAGAAAAATACAGTATTATATAATAAATTTTCAAGACTTTGATTTGGAGTCCAAATCGAGATATTATATCAAAACGTGATATAAATAATAAACAAAATTATATTTCATATCGATTTTGAAAAATATTTAACAATTAATCAAATGTTGTCTAAAATGTTATGTTTTTCGTTGACTTAATATTTGATTTACAATTTTTTTAAACACAAGAGATTTAAAGCAAAAAACGAGTGAAGAAAAAATTTATTCAATTATTCAGTGAAAAATCAAAAACACTTTTCATTCATTCATTCATTGATTTCAGTGAAAAAACAAAAATATTTTATAAAAAGTGATTTATATTTTATATTTTCAATCCATAGATTAAAGTCAGAGATGAGGGAAAAAGTAAAGGAAATTGAAAACAATTTATCATTTTGTGTGAAAACTGAAGAAAATGTTAAACACTTTCTAATGAATAGCCGAATACAATGTGAAGCGAAATCTTGTCTTCAATTTATATTTGTGGACAAGAATTTGAGACACAAATAAATACCAAATGTTTTTCGTCCAAAACATTGGCAAAAATGAATATCAGTTACAGAAAAAAATGAAACTAAAATCATAAATGTTTGCCATCTTTTACTTCATTTTTCACAAACATTTAGTTATTATTGTATTTGAGTAAAAGTTTTTCAATAAATTGAATGCGAAAGAGAAATACGACAAACATTGAAGACATTGAATACCAAGATATAAGACATTGAATACCAGGACAGAAGACATACCACATATAAAAACACAAATATTTTTTTCACATTCAATGTGAAAAGCATTAAATTTTCTCTCTATTCTCTTAAGGCATTTTGTTGAGCTCAAGAGAGCACTGGTATGTTAGAGGGAATGCCTGCGAAATAGCGACAAAACACTAACCGAAGTGAGAAAAATGTTGTCAAAACATTGCCGGCAATTGAAATAGAAAAACACTATTGCCTTCAGGGGTCAAAAGCCATGAAATAGGCTTTCAGTATAAGTTATACCCTTTTATGTTATTTTTACCTCATTTTTGTATATCTGTTGACATATTATGATAAAGATTTCGCACAAAAAATCCCCCTTTCATTCAATCATTGATAAAAGTTATTCTTATAAACTCTTTTCATAAGTTATATAAAAACAAAAGAATTTGAATTAAAATTATTTATAATTTTCTTAAAAGGATTAAAAATGAGGTCAAAAAAATTATGCAAACATTTATTGTTTATTAAATACATATTTGAAATTATAATCGTTTTTATATCACTATTAATGAATAGTTCGTGAATTTATTTTTATCATTCATTTCATTTGTTCTTATATTTTGGTTATGAATATACAGTAAAAGCATTCAAAAAACAAGAAATACATTACAATTCTATTCATTTTGTCTTTGAATTGAAAAAATATATTCTTATGTTTTGAGATATTATTCTTGATATTCAACGATAAGAATATATTTATATTAAATTTATATCTCAAAAGAAAACATTCAAATGAAGACATTTTTTGTTTAAACAAACAAAAGAATAAAAAGTATTGGTCAGCATGTTTTATATTGGACAGAAATAAAAAGTTAGTCAAATATCATATATGATATATCATTCCAGACCAGAATTCAATCCTGAGTTC
>JAQIXR010001535.1:0-11879 GCA_034700825.1 Quadroppia sp. Gr-Ori-00064
GAGGCTATCAAAAGAGAAAGAGATAACAGTCTGGACAGTGGGGTTCGGGATAGACATAAGGCTATCAAAAGAGAAAGAGATGACAGTCTGGACAGTGGGGTTCGGGATAGACATAAGGCTATCAAAAGAGAAAGGGATGACAGTCTGGACAGTGGGGTTCGGGATAGACATAAGGCTATCAAAAGAGAAAGAGATGACAGTCTGGAAAGTGGGGTTCAGGATAGACATGAGGCTATCAAAAGAGAAAGAGATAACAGTCTGGACAGTGGGGTTCGGGATAGACATAAGGCTATCAAAAGAGAAAGGGATGACAGTCTGGACAGTGGTTTGGCTACAAGTGATGAGAAGATATCGTTTGATGAGAAAGTGTTTCAAAAGAAGATTAAAAGTGAAATAATTTGTAAAATGGATTCAATGAACAAATAGTAAGACAATTGTTCCTAAAGGACAGTCGGATTTAGGTGTTTAATATTATTACAAATCATATGATTTGTTTTAAATAATTAATTAATTTTTATGTGAATTAAATTGTTTTGAAATTTTTTATAATTGAATGACGTTTTGTTTGACGTAATTCATGAATGCTTTTCATCACAAATTGCGCCAAAAAATAGAATTTTTATTTCAGTAATTATTTTATAATTCTATTTAAGAAACGAATAAAAGATTTTTAATTGACTTTTGATTACAAATAATATCATTAATAATGGCTTCGAAGGACTCTTTGGATCGCTTTGGCGATGACTTCTGTGGTCTAGTATTGAGTTATCTGTCATTCGATGACAGCTTAAGACATGAAATTGTGTCCAAACAATGGCAACGATTAGTGTATTGCAGAAGAACTGAACTCATCATCGATTGCGACCAAAAAGACAACGATTTCTATAAATTTGTCGTCAAATACGACAGTTATGACCGATTGGAACCACTTCTTAGTCTCAGACGTCTTAAGACAATTGTGAAGAAGTGTCCAAATATTGGATCCATTCGTTTCAATGGCTTCCAATGTTATAGCGATATCTTTGAACTGATTGTCAAATATTGTCATAACTTAAGACATATTGAATGGGATTTCAATTGGATGTCAAAGAATAGGATCAAACTCTTCACCAAAAAGTTTGGATCACAGCTAAAGACAATCAGATTGTTTGACAACACCTATGACTACAGACCTTTCCTCAGCCTCTGTCCCAATGTCTCACATCTGGACATTCAGTGCTTTAAAGGGCTTTCGGTTATCTTCACTGAAGACCAGATAGTGATGAAGAAGTTAAAGGAAATCCGTTGTATTTGTAGAACAAGTACTGAAGACATCAATAGATTCGAGACATTGATTGATAGCAACAGAAATAGTTTGCAATCAATTGATGTCTTCTTTGGTTATGACTTCCATTATTTCGAGTCTTCAAATGGCGACAAAGATCTCAATGTAAGACAATTGAAAACAGTTTTGAAATCATTGACAAAACTATCAAAACTGACAAAACTTTCACTGCATTTCAATTCATTCCACAACTCATTGATTGACTGTTTGGTCAAAATTGGCACAAAATGTGAACAATTGGTTAAACTGGAACTGAGTTGGAGTTCAGACGACGAACACCTCTTTGAGAGAATATACCATTCATTGAATGGTTTCAAACAATTGAAACGATTGACACTTTCGACGAAACACATGATATCAGTGAAGACTGACTTCAGAAGTGAGTCATTGAAATCGTGTCCAAAGTTAACACATTTGGAGTTCGTTTGTCAAGAGATTTACATCAATGAAGAGTTCTTTGAAGACATTGACAAACATTTACCACAACTGCAAGTGATTCAAATTGGAGTCAATTTATTGACAGATAAGACATTGGATTCACTGTTCAAACTCAAACACATCCAGGAGTTGAAGATCAGTACCAAAGATATCAAAATAGAAAGCATTGAAACGACTGTTGAGAAAGTGATCCAAAATTGGCCTAAAATTAGAAGAATTTATTTTAAATTTAAATCGATTTTCAATGAAATTATGACAACAATTGACATGAGTTTGAATCAAATCAATAAATTCAAGGAAAGGGACGGAAAGGCCATTGATGTTGACATCTATGGTAAGGACTTCTGTGTCTATGTTTGGGACAGTGATGTTGAGGACATGGATAGTGGAAGTGAGGAATCGTTTGACAGTTTGAAAGTAATGACAGCCATAAGTGACGACAATCTCGACAGCGATTAGTCCTGACGAGTGGTCTCTGTATTGATTTGAAGACATCTTTTGAGACAATAATCAATTGATGGCAAAGTTATTCAAAACATATGAATATCATTCAAAACATTTGTTTTCATTTATTTATAAAATTTCTTCGTTTTATTCAATGATAATTAGAGACAATAAGACCTTAAGGACAGTACGATTTGGGTGTTAAAGACATTGTATTCAAAAGTACTGAAAATTGATTTCACTTTCATTTGACACAAATATTTCATTACTTTTTTGTTTTCAATTTTGATATCATTTAAAGATTTGTTTTTAGTTTAGAAAATAATTTATTTCTTAATATTTTTATTCAAATATTGTATTCAAACGTAATATTAAAAACTGTTTCATTTATTCAATGAATATCTCATTCAATGATTTATCTTAAGGACAGTGAGGTTGAGGTGTACAGCGATCTTCACATAGGGTGAAACGTTGGGCGGAAACGGATGTACAGTATATGCCAACCATTGCTACCAAATCTTATAGGCCTTCAATTGAGACAAACATTTATAGAAATAAATATTAATATTGTTTTCAGTGATTCATTGGTTTATATTTTGGTCATTGAATTGAATTACAAATCAATTGAAAAGCAATTCAATGAATATTTGCCAATAATTTCAATACTCTTCAAATGAATGCTTTTGTTTGACGTTATTTATTATGTTTTTTGCATTTCAATCGAAACGTGTTTTGCAGTCAAATTGTGTCCAAAACAAAGACAAAGAAATACTATTTATGTCTTCAATGCATTCAAACCACTCTTTCGATCGCTTTGGCGATGATATGGTGGAAGTGGTGTTGAGTTATCTGTCATTTGAGGACAGCTTAAGACACGAAAGTGTGTCCAAACAATGGCAACGATTAGTGTTTCGCAGAAGAAGTCAACTCATCATTAGTTGTGGTGAAGAAGAAGACAATAATTGGTATAAATTTGTGGTCAATAATGAAGTGATTGATTTGAACAGATTTGAGACAATTGTGAAGAAGTGGTCAAACATTACATCCATTCGTATGAATGGAGTCCACTATAAGACGGAAGTGTTGGAACTGATTATCAAATATTGTCTTCATTTGAATGAAATTCACTTCGATTTCAATGAATTGTCGTTGGATTTGATGACAAAGTTTGGCACAAAGTTTGGATCACAACTCAAGACATTTCAATTCAATGACAATAGCGAAGGAAATCGACTTTTGCTGAAATTATGTCCAAATGTCACACATCTGGACATCAGTTGCAGTCGCGATATGTCTGTTGTCTTCAGTGGAGACCAACTGATGGTCAAAAAGTTGAAACAAATTCGTTTCACTTGTAGTAAAGAAGACATGAATCGATTCCAGACATTGATTGATAGCAACAGAAATAGTTTGCAATCAATTGATGTCTTCATTGGTTTTGGTTTCAGTGAAGACCAAATGACAGCGATTTTGAAGTCATTGTCAAAGCTCTCAAAACTGACAACACTTTCAGTGAAATGCAATTCACAGATAAATCACTCAATGGTTGAATGTTTGGAAGAAATGGTCACAAAATGTGAAAATATCATTGAATTTGAGTTTCATTTTGTCTTAAAAAATGTTAAACTATTTAAAAGAATATATAATTCAATGAAATCTCTGAAACAATTGAAACGATTGAGACTTTTGCCCAAATTGATGGTCAAACTAATGGTTGGAATCAGTTCCGAGACATTGAAAACGTGTCAAAACTTAACTCATATGAAGTTCACTGATATCTACGTCACGGAAGAGTTCTTTGAAAACATTGACAAACATTTACCACAACTGCAAGTGATTCAGATTGAAGTGAAGTCATTGATGGATAAGACCTTGGATTCACTGTTTAGACTCAAACACATCAAAGAACTGAATATCAGTTCATTTGATGTGAAGATTAATAAATGGATTGTCGAGAAAGTGATGAATAATTGGCCAAAAATTGAAAGAATTTCTGTTTATTTCATAACACATAAAAGTTATGTTGACTTAGATTTGGGACAAATCAATGACATCAAGCGATCGGTGCTGAAGGACAGTGCGTTTGAGGTGTTCCATCGATTCTATTAGCCATTAAATTGTTTATATAAACCCTTTGAACACTTGTTTCAATTGATTTGAATATCATTTAATCGTTTCTTTCAATACTTTCTTAACATTTAATCATATTTTTCAAAACAATTATCCATAAAAACCCTTAAATAAGAGCCCCTTATTTCGGTTCATTGCCTATAATTACCTATTGTTAGAGTCAATACAAGACATCTCTTCCCACAACCCATACCTTAGCTCTCATTCCCAATGTTTTATAACCAATGCATACATTCAATACATTGATGTCTATCTCCAGTGCTGTCACAACACTATTAATCCCTTTCCCATTGTTTATTTTGAATAAAATTCTGTGAATAAATACAAATACCCCTTCAAAAGGGGGCAAATTCTTTATTTGTTTCCTCATTTTGTTTTATATTTGCTTTTATGAAAGTCACTTAAGGTTCGTATGGATGTTGAATGGGTTGTAGGCTTTGGTAGCGGTGTTAGGTTCGAGTGGTGACTGCGCCAGAGGTATGGTGTGTCGGCACTGGGCCACGAAAAACGGATGGTAACGATAGACTTGGGATAGGTTTGTGTTCACCGATCCTTCTGCCCGGACCTATAAGTCAAGTCAGACTCTGAAAGCTCGACATTTGACCACATTTGAGACAAATGGTTATCTGTGAACACATTTAACATTATTTTTGCATTCATTCTCTCTTTGATTAGCCATACAATGAAATGCTTTAACTATTCGTCGATTCATTTATTATTCATTTTATAAATGATTTGAAAATAAAATATTTTTAGATTAATTTGAACTCATTTTTGTTGAACTGCTTTATAATGAAAGGAAAGAAGTGTTTAATTATTATTAATAAATCATTTTTGTTTTATTCTCACAACAGAGCCATTCCTATCAGGGATTACTTGATTTATTTTCTTAATACCCCTTATATATGATATAGTTTTATATTATTTTTTAATTTTGTTTAAATTTTTTGTTTTGAATATTTTTTGACCAAATATTTTAGTTCTCTATCTATGATTGAGTTGAATGACTGCAAAAAAAAAAATGCTTATTATATAAGAAATGTCCTTTTTGTGTGAATCTCATTATTCATCACATCTTTGAATGAAGAGTGAATTCATTGAAAGCAAAAAATTGTATTAAAAAACACATTCAATATATAAAACAATGATTGCCTTCACTGTTGTAGTCCTGGTCTTAAGCATCATATCATTGGGTAAGATATGAGTGATAAGTATGATCTTGGTCATTCTACTGTTGATTCTGTCGCAGATATAAACGGAGCTGGATCATCTCCATCAGGTAGTATACATTTATGACACACATGTCTTGAAATAGTTAGTTGACATTGCTATTGATGACCAGAAGCACCACTGTTGAGCTTCCCATCCTGGTCCTATTACCCTGATTGCGACACCGAAACCGATGGTCTGGGCAATTATACGCGTGTTGATGCGTCCAGTGCCACGTGTGACGTGTCCACCACTGTCGAAGTACCCGTCCAATTGATCCAAACCCTGGATGATAAGGGACATGCGGTTGTGAACACAATGCAAAACTTAGCAAGGGCAAACTATCCTAATGGAGGTACAGTTGTCACACATTTGCATCATCTGATCGTTTGTGTCAATTCAACCCCTTATAAACCAAATGCAATACCCCTTATGTTTGCTATTAATTTGCATGTATTTCAGCCTATCGTCAAAGAGAGTCCCTATATCTGGTGACAGGGGGTCCACTGGAGGGGAAGTATGTCTACTTCAGGTCATCGGTTCATGAATTTGATTATCTGAAGAAATGTTCGTCAGTTTTGGGCCATTCGTACGTCGTGTCCAAAAGTGCCCTAATGTTGATCATCGAGAAGATCAATGTCCACACACTGTATGCCATCGCCAGCGGCAACGCCTATGATGTCCTCAAGAGAATATGCATCGCTGAGTGCTATGGAACAAGGTACTTCATTTGACGTGGCACGACCAAGGACATGTTTAATGATAATAACATTTTAATTATTTTTATAAAATGTTTTAATTGATAAACAATTAATAAATAATATTTAATGCAATTCTTTGTCATTTATTAGCAATAAATAAAAGTTTATTACAATTAATACAAAATAAATGACATTTTTATTCATTATTTATGTCATAATTAATAATAAAATTAATTTCTCTTTTATTTAAAATTAGTTTTTTATATATTTTTTATTACTTTAATGATTGACAACAAATATTTGGTTATATGTGTCTCAAAGAACAGACTTTCCTATTAGGGATGACTTGAAGTTTTTGTGATATATTTATAGGTTTTTCAAATTTTTGTCTAAAAAACGAATTTTTTGTCTATCTATATATCAATGAAAGGGTGAATGTTCTGTAAAATAAGGGTATATAAAAGAAAAGTTTTCGTGAATTTCATTCTTATTGCAATTATTCAATTCATAGAAAAACTTAAGATCGAGAGAGGACTCATCAAAACATGACTGCCTTCGCTGTGGTAGGCCTTGTGCTCACCATCATATCATTGGGTAAATACTGTTCAATGAATTGAAATTCCATATGAAAAACGCAATTCGTTTGCAGACATAAACAGAGCTTGGTCATCCGAACAAGGTTATTCCATTTACATTTGATGTCTCACAATTGTGTTCATTTGTGCTCTCTCTCTCTCTCTCCCCTTTCGACCCTGGTGCAGAACCAGCACCTGTAGTGAATAATTTTATGTCAATTAGCTATTATGATGATTGCGATAACAGTGATCAGGGAGAATTTACAGGGGTTACCACATACACCACAACCTGTGACTTATCGACCGCCCTTCCACTGTCACCCCATTTGATCCAAACACAACCCGATGGCACAATTGCTGTCAATTCGTTGACATCCTTAGCAAGCTCAACCTATCCAAATGGCGGTATGATTTGAACCATTCATTTTCACACATACCCTAAGCTCTCGTCCATCAGCTTATCGCAACCGGGAGAGTCTGTACCTGATCACCAGTGGTCCCCTACAGGGAAAGTATATCTATTTCAAGACAATGTTTTCAGACTACGAATATCTGAAGAAATGTTCGTCAGTTTTGGGCTATCCTTACATCACATCCAAGAGTGCATTGCTTTTGATCATCGATAAGATTGATGTGAAAACACTGTATTCCCTGTCCAGTGGCTATGGTTATGATGCGGTCAACAAGCTGGCCACCACCCGGTGCTATGGATCTTTAAACATTGTTTAGTATATTTTAAGCAAGGTTAGGGCAATGATAATAATAATAATAAATTTTTATCAATATTTTCTTATAATAAAAATAACACAATTTTTATGATTAAATATTTTCTAATTAAATATAATATAATTGAAAAGTTGTGAACAAATGTCAAGTAATATATAAAGTATTGGAAAGGCATTGAATTTATCATAAGTTGTAATAAGTTTTTGTGTTATTATAATAATGAAAATATATTATAAAATGCATTCAATACTAAAAATACAAAAATAAATAACAAAATAATTTTTTCATTTTATATAACAATGAAATCTTGTATTCATTTAGTGTTGTGTTAGTGTTGAAGGCATTCTGTCGGTGAGAATCACAGGCAAAAGGCATTGCAAGTCAACTGTGTTGGGAATGTCCAGATAGACCACAACTATGTAATCGATGGCTATAATGGGACAGGTCTTGTACACGACCGGCGCCGTCGTCGGTATCCGAAGCTCAATCACTTCGTTTTGTTTGCATTTGCCGGAAATGGTGTTTCCAATGGTTGTAATCAACCTATGGTTACTGTTATTATGTCTGCCATTCGCGCGATACGACACCTCCTGCTTGAGTGTGGCCTTCAATGTCATCGTCTCTTTGGAGTCGTTGTCAATGAAACAACTGATGGCAATGACATCGCCTGAAAGCAATTACGGGAACGTAGTATTGTGTCGGCGCACAGGATGTGTGTGTGACTACAAACTCAAGAATATTCCTAAACAACTCATACCTATGTTATAACCGGTTCGTTGTGTCTGACATTTAAGTATAATCTTCTTGTTTCCGAACCAACCGACCAGTTTGTACTTATTGTCTTGTATGGGCTGACTGAGCACAGGTAGGTGTACATTGGCCGGTGCAATCACTCTCAGCGCCTGATGTATGGTTTTATCCAATGCAAACAACTGGTTCTTTTCGATGAACACCTTTACATAATAGCGTATATACCCTAACGGGCCCTCAAAACTCGATGGGAGTCCACTATAAGGAACAGTTATAATAATATGAAAGTCATACACCTCTGCCTTTCCCATACCTGTGCGGCAATGGAAAGTGAAATGGGATGCTGTGGTAACCGGTTGTCAAAATTCGCGGACAGTCTGTAGAAGTGATTCCCTTATAATGTATAACTAATTTGTGTAAACCACTGACCGTTGCCGGGAATGCATGACAGGTCAAGGCAATAGTAATGTTCATTATGGACCTTGGTCATCCTATTGTCTTCTAGGAAGGTGTTGTCAGTGAAATTGAAACGAGAAGGTCGGTCATAGGTTACCCAATGAGTCCATGCCTTTCCCTTTAGTTTAATGTGAAGTTGATTTAAACTCAACTCTCCGTCCAATTCAATAATACAGTGACCACTGATCACATCGCCTGGTCTGTACACCGGGTCCTCTCTGGTCAACACAATTGCAAACGTCTTTAGTTTGACACCCATTTCAATGACAAGTGAAACAAATGAATAAAAATTGCATTAAATATTGCATTAAAAACTGCATTAAATTTATAATAATATTATATTGACGTTATTAATGATAGTCTGACGACAACTGATTACGAAATTCAAATTATAAATCATAGACTGTATTATTTATGGGTTTATTATGAGATAAATGACTTGTTTTATAACTATTCAACAATTGCTTCAAATCAGTGAAAGCAAACGTAAGGCAAAAGTGATTTACATTATTGTAAATCAAATATTATTTCTGATATCAAAACTTTAACTAAAAATAAATCAATAATAAAGAATATTCTTTAAGATTCTGTTCATCTATAGGGACAGGGATTAAAAATAGGTCACAATTTATAACATTTAAACACATTTTTTAATGAATAATTGAAAGCCATTTCATAGCTATTGAGAGAGTGTTATTGAATGCTATTTAGAGAAGAGTTTCAATGAATGAATAAAACGACTCAAAAGTTGTGTTCAATTCGTGTCAACTTTGATGACACGAATCTTCTCGTCGTTGACCAGAATGACTGCGGCCTCATTCAGACCATTGCAATACTTGGAACTACTGAAGATTGTGATGCATTTGCCTCCCATATGATAGGCAAAGCCCGCGGGAATCACTTCGTGGGCGCGGATCACATGAGACAATTGGTTGGCCGTTAGGAACCGATTGAGTGCATCGTCCGAGAAGTAGTAAGCGGTGCCTCTCTTCGTGTTAGGCAGAAACCCCTCCCTCACCGGTGCTGTCGCTCCTGCCTGTGATTTCAACAACTCTTGATAGTCGCGGAACTCTTGACCCGAAACCGGATCATTCCATAGCATCTGCCATGCATTTTGGCACTGGTTCTCCGGGTCTTCCATTGGCATCGGGATGTTTGTCAGCAGTTCTTCAATCTTCAATGTGTTGGTAGGAATACCTCCGTGTGCACAGAAGATGGACTCATCGATGACGGCACCTATAGGTAACACATCGAACACTTTATTGAAGGCCTCCCACACCACGAGCCCCTGCTTTGATCCGAACTTCTCTAAGCACTCGCCTCTAAAAGTGAAGGACTGTTGAACTGGTCTTAACTCATGATTCCCTCTTAACAGCCAATACTTGTCAGGACAGAGGCTTTTGAGGGCCAGTAGATATAGAATGCATTCGACGCCATATTCGCCCCGGTCTACATAGTCGCCCAAAAAGAGAAAGCTCGGCGCAACACATGTCGGTCCCATCTTCCAGAGCGCCCTTTCATATATGCACAGGTCGTGAAAGTTTCCGTGAATGTCACCAAAGACGAACACTGGTGAACACACCCGAACCACTCGGGGCTCCTTTCGGAACATATGCTCACAATCGGAACAAAGTTTTAAGATTTTGTCAAACATTTGGAGACGAGTGGTCTTTGAGCTCCACGTAGTGTCCTTTGAACTACTTTGGCCATCGTTGAGGCCAGGGATGGTTGAGGAGAAGGCTCTCAACGTGTCTAATATTACGTTTGCAGTGGTTGAGCCGAGAAAACATCGGTCCGACTGTCGGCGCAAATTCTTTGACATCTTCTGTAGGTCTACCTGTCCTTTATTCTCCTGAGGATCAGTGATTCGCCCGTCTTTGGACAGTCGGACGTTATGTGTGGCCAAAGTGTACTTCTTTTGTTTGCATCGCATACAAGTGCCGCGAGTCCTCTGCCTCTTGGCCTCGGCTGCGGTAGTCACCTGTATTTGACTCAATTGTATCGATTCGTAAACGCGTTTCATTCGGATCTGTTGTATAGGACTGGCGTTTGTCCGGAACAAAGTAGCCGTTCCTCTGATCTTCATCTCACCCACGTTTTTGGTGAACACCTTTAAGTCAAACTGCTTTTTGACGTCGATTCCAATCGCCGCAAACATCGCCTTCACCTCCTTGTCCACCTCCTTGTCATCCACTGCCGTTCCCTTAAGTTTGTAGACATCTTTGACTAGACTCTGCATGTCCTCGAAGTCCATGCATTTATTGTCTCCGCTTTGGTTATAATATCTGAAGACATACATAGCCCTCAGTTCGCCTGTATGTCCGCCATGGGGTGTATTCCTGTCCATTGCGCTCAGCCCTAACAGAAGCTCTTGAAATATCACAAACGAACCATTTGTCGAAAAGGCTTTGAACAACGATTTCATGTCAAGAGTGAGACCCGACTGTCCCTGAGTTATACCCAATTTGGTCATGTAGTCGCCGAATGAGTGGCCAGTCATGTACTGCGAGGGAAACGTGTGCTGAAGATATTCGCCGAAGAGTTTGAGAATGTCTTTCTCCTCAAAACCTCCCGCTTTGACCATCTCTTCCTGATATGTCTTCGGAGGATCTTTTGGTAAGTATTGCAACACATCTTTGACTCTGAACTCACAAAAACTGTCGACTCTATCAATGCCTTTGCCAGCGATGGCCTCAGCAAACACAACCGGTTCCGGTCCCCAAAGATCTTTCACTTTACGCACTTCTTCGACGGAGAACCAATTGATGGCTTCAGAGTTGACACAACAGCCCTTCTCTTCATTGATCTCCACATAGAAGAGCACCCGTACTATAAAGTCATAGTAAATGGGAATCTGAAGTCTAAGCACATGTTTGAGTACTGGAGGTTTAAAGCTCAGGTAGTTTTTATTGCCACCGCTAGCCTTTAAGACCTCTTTAAGCTTGGTGCAAACGCAGTCATACCAGGCCTGACCGGTGCCGACGGGCGAGAATGGAAACCAAAGGCCACGGTTAGGGATTCGACACATCCCTAACTTCTTGTGCTTTGGGCACCAGACTATAGCCGCCACGCAATCGAATAGGTTTTGTCCATAACTTGTGACCAAATTGTCAGAAGATGTCCGGC